>CM053399.1:184872659-184906899 GCA_028644305.1 Xerus rutilus
GAGGCTGAGACAGGAGAATCGCGAGTTCAAAGCCAGCCTCAGCAATGGCGAGGCACTAAGCAACTCAGTGAGACCCTGTCTCTACATAAAACACAAAATAGGGCTGGGGATGTGGCTCAGTGGTCGAGTGCCCCTGAGTTCAATCCCCAGTACCAAAAAAAAAAAAAAAAAAAAAAAAAAAAAAAAAAAAAAAAAAAAAGAGCTTATTGGTCAGGGAGCATGACAGCACCCCCACCACTCCCTCTATTGATCTGGGTGTGTCCCTCTGAGGTCTGGGACAGTCAGATTATCCAAGCAAAGGCCTAGCCTATTACATGGCCTGCAATGGTGGAGTGTCCCTAGCTTTCCACTGTTGTTTAATGCATCTATTTTTCTGGCTCAGGAACAAAAGCCTTTCAGATATGGCTGTAGTGTTGGACTGAGAAAAAGACCCTGAGCAAAGCAAGCAGGCGAAGTCTCAAGGGGAAACAAGAAATAACAACTGTGACCTTAAGGGATGAAAGGAAGGCCTCAAACATTACCCAGCAGCCACATGCGACTGTCCACACTGTGAAAGCCTGGCTATCTAGCAACCAGTGTGAGCTCTGACAAGGCAACTGGCCCCAGTCACAGTTCTCAGGTTTCAAGAAGTCCAGGCAGAGGAGGGAGGCAGAGGACCCTGCTCTAGTGGGTAAGTGTCCTGGAGTGGGGGTTCTAAGGGAAGGACTCTCACCAGACCCCTGGTGTACCCACCTCTGAGCAGACACTTTCCTCTTCCTGCATGACTGAACGCAGAGCAAGGGGTGAGGAGGCAGGTTGAGCAAACACTCTACTGGCACCTTCTCCTCTCCTTTCAGAATCAAATTACGTTCTCACTGGAAAGAAACCCCTCTGTCCCTTTGTTCTCTTGAAAAGAAACTGTTTTTCAGAAGATCTGCTGTCTCACTGCGGCTTCTTTCTGTAAACAGCCCTCACGTGGCCCAAGGAGAACGCACAACAGTAGCCAAGCCACTGGCTCTACTCCCAGCGGTCAGGGGAAGAGTCTGGGCAGCACAGCCAGTGTCTGGACAGGCCACGTGAGGGAGGATCAACCCTGGCTGGGGACAGGTGTATTATGGGGTAGCTGTTCAGGGAGGGGTGACAGTGGGTGGGACACCGGATATGGCTGGGATAAGCGCGGCTCTGGAGGAACCAGGATAAGACGGCCCTGCAGGGGAGGGGCGTGGTCGGGAGGGCACTGGTCGGGTAGGGCAACGGCTGGGAAGGGGCGTGACTGGAAGGGACAGCGGTGGGGAGGGCCGTGGCCTGGGGGGTGGAATGCAACCGCCGGAAAGGAGGGGGCGTGACCCGGAAGGGCAGTGTCCGGAAAGGGGTCATCCAGGGCAGGAGGCGTATCGAGAGGAGCAAATGATCAGGACACCTCGGGGACGTCGGGTAGAGGGGCCTGGCCGGGGAGCTGAGCTGGAGGCACAGGGCGGGTGTTCTGGGCCCAGAGGTGATGAACCTGGGGACCCGGAGGTCTGACTTCCTCGGTCAGAGGGGAGAGGCGCAGGCGGCCCGTCACTGGCCGGCCCCTCTGCTGCAGGTCGGTGCAAGCCGCGGCCGCCGAGGGAGAGAAGGGCTCGCGTTCTCCGACCCTCCGACGACTCCTGAGGAACAGCCCCCGCTGGACCGTAGCGCACAGGTGCCTGGGACACTCGGGCCAGGGCCTTCAGGGACCACCTCGGGGCCGCGCGGGCGGTGGCTGACGCCGGAACCGGCGCCGCAGGCGGCCCTCTGCGCGCCACTGCGTTGCACCCTGAGACCGCCACTTCCGGTCGCGCGCCGTGACTCCCCGGTTCCGCGCCCTCCCGCAGCCCCGCCCCTGGTCTCCACCCATTGGCCGTCTCTGGGCCACGCCCCTCAGAGCTGCGGCTGCGCATTGGGCACGGCAGCGGCCAATCGGAGCTGCTCTTGTTGCAGAGCGCTCGGCCTGCGGTCGATCCGAGGCGCCGCGAGGTTGCAGCCGGGGTTTGGAGCTGCGGGCCCCAGCGCTTTGTTTTGGCTCAGGTCGGTCCGTCCGTTTCTAGTGGGTGCTGCGTCCATTCCGCCCACGGGGTCTGGGGTCTAGGTCCTCTCCGCCCGCGGGTGTCGGGTCCCGATCCTGGATCCTCCACACTCTCGGGGTTGAGTCCATGTCTTCCATCACGGGGTTCCGGGTCCTCTCAGCCATCCTCGATGTTGACTTTTAACAGCTGTCTTCTGCAGGGCACGTCATGGGTTTCCTGACTGCAGTGACTCAAGGCTTGGTGCGGGGAGCAGACAGGATGAGCAAGTGGACCAGTAAACGAGGGCCGCGTACCTTTAACAAGGGACGGGGTGCTAAGGGCACAGGCATGCGTGCCCCGGGCTGGAAGTTTGTGCTAATAAAGGAAAAGGTCCCAGAATTTGTTGTCCCAGACTTGACTGGCTTCAAGCTCAAGCCCTATGTCAACTACCGAGTTCCTGCAGGCACAGACACACCACTCACTGCCAAAGCACTCTTCCTGGAGACAGTTGCACCTGCTATCCAAAAGGACTTTAAAGAAGGTACTTTCAATCCTGACAACCTGGAAAAGTATGGCTTTGAGCCCACACAGGAGGGCAAGCTCTTCCAGCTGTATCCGAAGAACTTCCCACGTTAGAAAGTAGATTTGACGGTGAGCACAGGTTTGCCTTGGAACTGCTCTGCACCAGCCTTGGATGGAGTTCCTGGAGGAGTGGGGGGCATTTCCCCCATCCCATTTCTATTAAAAGTGTCGCTACCCTGTGCAGTGTGTGATGCATAATAGATTCCATGCAACTTTAGAAGTCGGGTCTGGGAGTATGCCCATGGCAAGTGTACGCCACTCAGTGAAAATTTCCAAGCAATTGGTCAGGTGAAAGTAACTGGCCTCACCCCAACCTAAAGATGAGGCCACATGGAAATTGGTGTCAGACTGGGCTCTGCTGAATCAGACCCTCAGACCTGTGGTTCATTTAATATTCAGCAGACTGGTACATGAAATCTTTTTAACAAACTCTAAATTGGCAGCAGTTAGGTGTGGCTTACACCTGTATTCCCAGTGACTTGGGAGGCTGAGGTAGGAGGATCCTAAATTCAGGGCCAGCCTTAGCAATTTAATGAGGCCCTAAGCAACTTAGACCCTGTCTCAAGATGAAAATAAAATGGGCTAGGGATTTAGCTCAGTGGCAAAGCGCTCTTCGGTTCAATCCCTGATACTAATAAATAAACTAAATGGGCCACTAGCTAGGACTCCTCCATATAAGGTAGAAAACTGTCATGACCACGCTGGTCTTTGTGGGCATATGGTAGTGTGCCATCAAAACTTAAGATCAGCCGGGCACGGTGGCACACGCCTGTAATCCCAGTGGCTTGGGAGGCTGAGGCAGGAGGATCGCAAGCTCAAAGCCAGCCTCAGCAATAGCAAGGTGCTAGGCAACTCAGTCAGACCTTGTCTCTAACAAAATAAAAAATAGGGCTGGGGATGTGGCTCAGTGGTCGAGTGCTCCTGAGTTCAATCCTGGTGCCAAAAAAAGGGAGGAGGAGGAGTTGACTGTCTAGGACCTGGAAGCTGATCTGTTTATTGCCATGAAGAGGAAATGATTAGTGACCCCCTAGTGTCACTTTATGACCAAGGTGGCTCAGAATGTACATGAACCTTCTCCACTCTTCACCTTCCAGTCTACCATGTGACTGGGTGTTTTTCCCCCCTTTTGAATCTCACAAAATTACTCAGGCTGACTTTGAACTTGTGATCCTGAGCCACTGGGATTATAAGCGTGTGCCACTACTGCACCCAGCCTTCTCATGTTCTAAAATCCAGGCTAGGGATATAACTCAGTGGTAGAGTACCAGCCTATCAGGGGCAAGGCCCAGGGTTGTTTGTGCCTCAGCACCAAAAAGTTTGAGTTATAACGTTACTTTTTTTTTGTACTGAGGATTGAACCCAGGGGTGCTTAACCACAGAGCCACATCCCCAGCCCTATTTTCTATTTTATTTAGAGACGGTCTCGCTGAGTTGCTTAGCACCTCACTTTTGCTGAGACTGGCTTTGAACTGGTGATCTTCCTGCCTCAGCCTCCCAAGCCACTGGGATTATAGGCATGTGTCACTGCGCCCCAGCATATAATTACTTTTGATGTGATAAAGTAACTTTTTTCCCCAAAAAAGTTTCATTTAATCAATACAAATGCTTAAACATATACGAAGGGCTGAGAATCAAACTGCACCAGAGAAACTTAGTTTTGGAGATGGAAAACCCCAATCACTGCCAGACGTATCACCCAGTGGCCCAGTAGGAAGGGCTGTAACTCCTGAAGTCATTCCTGGTGTAGCTGGGAAGGGTCTCAGTGACCTCATGCTCAGCTGGCCTCCCACTTCCAGAGGTGAAGAACATGGTCATAAAAGGAGCAGGTGGCCAGGAGGCTGACATCAAAGTTCACCCCTTCTGGGTAGGAGCTGTAGTCACAGTTCTTGGCGGCAGTGTAAGACTGGCTGCCACTCTTCCTGTCCAGTAGGGAAGCCTTTGGCTTGACTAAACGCAGGGATCTGGCATGGCCCTCCCCGTCGTCTACCATAGCTTGAAGGGAGGCTGCTGGTGATGTGTTTGCGACCTTTAGGCTGTAGGCCCAGTCTACCAGTCTGGCTCCCATTTCGCTGAGAGGAAAGATGGAGGAGGGGATGGGCTGCAGGGGACGGATGGGGAGCCAGGACCAGTCAGCCCCGTATACCAGTGAGTTGGGCAGCGTGTGGGATGCCATGACCACCACTTCCCGCTTCTCCTCTGGAGCAAGACAGAACAGGAACCACAGTGTTACTCGGAGCTGATGGTCCCCACTGATGGCCCGTCTATCCTCAAAGGGAAATCTAAGAGCAGTCAGCAGGTCTATAGAGAAACCATCAGGATGAAATTCAGAGAGGAACAGCCAGGGCTATAGAACCACACGTGTAGGCGCCCTTCAAGCTGGAGAGCTCAATAAAAGCTTTTCAGGGGATTACCCGCTGACGACTTAAAGCAGGTGGGTGTGGTGGTGCACACCTGGGAGGCTACAGCAGTGCCAGGCTAGCCTAAGCAACTAGCAAGACTATCAAAATTTAAAAAGGGCTGGGCTCCAGGTACATTGGCACATGCCTATAATCCTAACAAGGCAGGAGGATTCCTAGTTCCAGGACAGCCTGGGCAACTTAGCCAAGGCCATCTGAGAATAAGAATTGGAGATGGAGCTCAGTGGTAAAGAACCCCTGGGTTGGATTCCCAACACTGCAGGAGGCAAGGGGGTTAATTAAAAGCAAAGGATAAAGGAAAAATAAGTTAACCAGATGGGAGGAAAGGAGACAGATGAGCACAGGGATCATGTGCTCAGTACAGAGGCCAGAAAGACCATGTCATGTGCAAGGAACTGCAAGTGAGGGGACCTGGCTGCACCACGGTGGTAGTGACTTGTGGCCAAAGGCTCCAAAGCAAGCACACTGCATTCTCTAGCAAGGTCCACATGAAGTTTATTTCTGGTTTCCAAGCTGCTCCTAGGGCAGCTTGGAAGGTGGGGCAGGACTGGAAAGAGGCCAGCAGTGTCCCACAGTGCACAACTATAGTGGCATGGAGGAGGCATTATCTCCAGAGAGGAAGTGTGGCCAAGTGGGAGCAGGTGCACAGCCCAGGACAAGGCCATGCCAAAGAGCAGCTGTGAGAGCCAGCAGAAGGAGCTGGAGTGCCTACTGGGAAAACTGCCAGCCACCAGCCAGGCTTCAGTCAGCTCAGAGGTTAAGTCACAGCCCAGAAAGTGCTGTTGCCACTACTTTGATGTACAGGGAGTCACTGCACAATGATCTGACCCAGAGCATAGTGAACACTGAGGGAAGGCCAGGATGACACGAGAGCCCAGGGACTTCACAGGGCAGAGGCAACTCCAGAAAGCAGACATAGCTGCAGGGGCCCTTGGGCAATGGTGTGGGCTGACCCTGCGGAGGCCACTCCCAGTCCTAGACCACTACTGGGCAGTAAGGACCTCCACCCCCACAATCCTCATCCAGCAATCCCCCATGGCACCAGTTCCTGGCAAAATCACCTTCTACAGATTCAGAACAAGCTGCACCCTCAGAGAGCTAGAGCTAGTAAAGGAATGGACAGAGATACCGCTGAGGGGCAAATGCCACCAAGAAAAGCACAGAGGGACCAGTGTGGGGAGAGGGCTCTGGCTGGGATCCAAATGTATTGAGCAGGCAGGTCCAGAAAAGGGGACTCCAACAGGCAGGAAACAACAAAACAGTTAACATTCAAAACTGTGACCCAAGAACACCTCCCAGAATGGCCAATGAAATACCTGAAAAAGTCAACTTGGGATCCTGAAGTCTGAGATAGACCCCTAGTGCAACCATTCAACTTGAAGGATTAAGAAAAAAATAACTTGTAATCCTCTCACTTAGGGAGGCTGAGACAGGAGAATCACGAGTTCAGAGCCAGCCTCAGCAACGGCGAGGCGCTAAGCAACTCAGTGAGACCCTGTCTCTACATAAAACACAAAATAGGGCTGGGGGTGTGGCTCAGGGGTCGAGTGCCTCTGAGTTCAATCTCCAGTACCAAAAAAGAAAAGGAAAAAATAATTCAACACAGTACAAAAGGTGGAAACAACCATATCTGCCAATGGACAATTGAGTGAACAGCCTTAAGCAAGTTCTGGCTCCTGATGCAACAGGACGGATCATGAGAACTTCAGAAGCCAACTGAAAGTTTACAAAAGGACAGATCCAGCTGACCCACTGTGTCAGGTACCCACAGCAGGCAATCAGGCAGACAGCAGCTGGCAGGAGCCACTGGTGAGCACTGGCCATGGTGGGCTGCTCTGGGGCTCAGCAGGAAAGCACTGGCCCAGCACGCACAGGAGGGTCCATGTCCCATCCCCAGCACAGTTAGGAAGATTAAAAAAAAAAAAGTTAAATTGGCATACTTTATGTTATACCTTTAAATTTTTTTTTTATTTTTTAGTTGTAGGTAGACAGAATATCTTTATTTTTATTTTATGTGGTGCTGAGGATCGAACCCAGAGCCTCACATGTGCTAGGCGAGCACGCTACCACTGAGCCACAACCCCAGCCCCTTTTAAAATTTTTATTAAAAGCAGTTTTTAAAAAATCATCAGAGCCGGGCGCGGTGGCTCACGCTTGTAATCCCAGCACTTAGGGAGGCTGAGACAGGAGAATCGCGAGTTCAAAGCCAGCCTCAGCAACGGCAAGGTGCTAAGCAACTCAGTGAGACCCTGTCTCTACATAAAACACAAAATAGAGCTGGGGATGTGGCTCAGTGGTCGAGTGCCCCTGAGTTCAATCCCCAGTACCAAAAAAAAAAAAAAATCATCAGGTCGGGGGGCTGGGGTTATGGCGCAGTGGTAGCATGCTTGCCTAGCACGCGTGAGGCACTGGGTTCAATCCTCAGCACCACATACAAGGCAATAAAATAAAGACATTGTGTCCATCTACAACTAAAAAAATATTAAGAAAAAAAAAATCATCAGGTCCTCCAGTCAGGAAAAAGCAAATCACTTACAGCAGCCATCAGACTCCCAAGGTAGCATGCCAAGCGATGCAGGGATATTTTCAAGAGATTCAAGCAAAGAAAGTGAGTCAGGATATTACCGGCAGACTTCCCTTCAAGTTATCAAGGCTACAGAAAGAAGCGACGAGCATTCTAGGATTCCAGGAGCACCACTCCAAACCAGGCCTTTATGAAAAACCTACCCAACCACAAGCTCTGCCCACAAAGACCACGAGCTGCCAGCCCTTGTTGGAGCAGGCACTGAGAATGCTCAACCCTGAGCTGAGACTGAGGAAAAGTAGGTGGGGCAAAGAAAGAAAACCAGGATGTAAATGGCTGAGAGTGCTGCTCAGTGGTAGAGCCACACGCCGGCCCTGGGATGTCTTTTGTGATGATGTGAGGTGTGTTGAGTGGGAAGAAAGCCACTGAGAACGGGAAGAGCAGTGGGAGGCAGAACAAGCCCAGCGCTGTGCTGTGGGCGGCAGGGAGGACGACCAGCTGTGCAACCTGGCAGCCTGTTTGGAAGAGGATCCAGACGCATCAGAGCACATTAGAGCATTAGCATGAAGACGACACCATACGAACACAACCCTCCTAAACATCAAGAGCAACAGAGAAGAGCAGAGCCAGCACATCACAAAGACGCGGGCAGCAAGTGTGCCGTGACACAAGTGGCAACAACCTGAGGTGAAGAATAGAGATCAGAGCAGCCCCACTGCCCATCCAGACAAGCACCACACCGTCTGCACCTCCAGTGGGGTGGTGCAGAGGCCCTCGGCAGAGCCAAACGCTATGGCTGAGCCTGATGGCAGATGAGACACAGTTCAGGCCACACTAAACCTGGAAGATCTCAAATTTGAGGCCAGCCTCAGCAACTTAGTGAGGCCCTAAGCAATTTATGAGACACCCTGTCTCAAAAATAAAAAGGATTGGGGATGTAGCTCAGTGGTTCAGCACTCCTGGGTTAAATCCCTGGTACAAAAAAAAATAAAAACAACGAACTCCCAAAATTGTTAAGCATGATTAAATTTTTTAAAAAAATCTTTCACATAGGGAAAAAAAATACCACAGTGGCAAAATCAAGAACAGACAAATTTCTAACCCATGCCACAGAGCACTAAAATCCCCAATAGGTTAAAAAAAAAACAACTCAAGCTGAGGGGTAAAAAGATTAGAAACCAGAAAGAAAAGGAGACAAAACACATAGAAAGATAATTCAAGGGGCTGAGGTTATGGCGCAGTGGTAGCGTGCTCGCCTAGCACGCGGGAGGCACTGGGTTCGATCCTCAGCACCACATAAAAATAAAATAAAGATATTCTGTCCACCTACAACTAAAAAATAAATATTTAAAAAAAAAAAAAAAGATAATTCAAGAACCAAAATTACAAAACAGTCCTTCAACATATGGAAAACTCAATTTAACTTACAATTTCAGACAAGAAAATTTGAACTACTGAGATGACATTTCTCACTGTCAGATGACACAGGTCCCAAAGCTGGACAGCCTGCTGCAGGAAGCAGGCTGTCTGCACGCTGACAATGCCTGGTAAGACAGAGCTTGCATCCAACCTGTGACTGCCGTTCCCCTCTGGGGTCAACCCTAAGATCCTTCTGCCACAAAATGGCATGGGCAAGAGGAGATGCATGGGAAGACAACTGCCCCATGAGGCACTGGACCAACCTGAGCCCACTCAAAGCTGGAGGACCATGTGCAGTGCTGGACAGCATCAGGGGCCATGTGGAGGGCATGGAAACCCAAGGTGTATACAGATGTGGGGGATGGAATCCAGGCCTCTGCCACTGAGCCACACCCCCGGCCCCAGGCTGGTCTCAAGCAGCTCTGCCTCGGCCTCCTGAGTGCTGGGAGATAGACACTGCCATGCACCTAGCTTGATAATGACATTCTAAATGAAGGAAGTAAAGAACAAAGGTGGTGTAGCAGAGTGCAGTGGCCATGCCTGTGATCCCATCTGTGATCCCAGCTACTCAGGAGCCTGAGGCAGGAGGATCAAAAGCAGGCCAGCCTGGGCAGAGTGAGATCCTGTCTCCCAATAAAACCAAGTGCTGTGAGTGCAGCTCAGTGGTAGAGCACCTCCCTAGCATATGTGAGACCCTCAGTTCAATCCCAGCACCACCCGGGACACACACAAAAGCATATGTAAAGTGTTACGTTCCATATTATACGAATGGAAAAATAAGAAAAAACATGCTTATTTTTGCAAAAAGACAAAATTACAACCAAAAACTAATAAAACTGCTTACTTATAAGAAGTGAATGGAAGAAGGAGAAGGGAAAGAAGAGGGACTCTCAGGAGCATACCTTTTGTCTAATTTTAACTTCTAGAACATTGTTAATATTTTTGTGCATTTGAAAGGAAAAAACTAAAGCAGTGAAGATAAACATCTTTTAACCTGTAATCCCAGCAGCTTGGGATGCTGAGGCAAGAAGATCACAAATTCAAGGCCAGACCCAGGCGCGGGGATACAGCACTTTGGGAGGCTGAGACTGGAAAATCGCGAGTTCAAAGCCTGCCTCAGCAACAGCAAGGTGCTAAGCAATTCAGTGAGACCCTGTCTCTACATAAAACACAAAATAGGGCTGGGGATGTGGCTCAGTGGTTGAGTGCCCCTGAGTTCAATCCCCGGTACCCCCCCCAAAAAAAAAAAATTCAAGGCCAGCCTGGACAACTTAGGCCCTGTCTCACAATAAAATAAAAACTGGGTGTGGTAACACACACCTGTCATCCCAGTGGGAGGCTGAGGCAGGAGGATTGCGGATTCAAGACCAGCCTCAGCCACTTAGCAAGGCCCTAGGGAATTAGTGAGACCTTGTCTCAAAATAAAAACATTAAAAAAAAGGACTGTGGATGTGGCTTAGTGGCTAAGCGACTCTGGGTTCAACCCCAGTACCAAAATATAAAATAATATAAAATAATAACAAATTAAATTAAATTAAATTTTAAAAAGGCCTGGGCTCAATCTCTAGTACCAAAAATATTTCTGAGCATATAGGATACTGTAATGATAGAAGGAAGGTATGAGAATTATAAATACACACAAACCTAAAACAAAGCCTCAGACTGGACACAGTGGTTCACGCCTATAATCCTAGAAACTCAAGAGGCTGAGGAAGGATGATTCCAAGTTCAAAGCCAGCCTCTGAGCGAGCCCCTATCTCAAAATAAAAAAAAAAGAGCTCGGGATGTGGTTCAGTGGTACAGTGCTTGGCTAGCATGAGGTCAAGTTTAATCCCTAGAGAGTAACACACACACACACACACACACACACACACACACACACACAATAATACTAATATATGTAAACAAAACACATGAAGCAGAAATGAGAGTGGAATAGACAAGTCAAGAGTCAACAGCTGGGAGACTTCAGCAGCCCACTTTCAAAACTGAACTAGAGCAACCTCAAAAACCAGCGAGACCCACCACACATCTAGGTGCACACTGCCCACCAGCAGCAGACACACACTGCTCAAGTATGCCGAACAGTCTCCAGGACAACCCATAAATTAAAAGAAAATCCACATTTTCTTCAGTGAGAAAATAGCAACACTTCACAGAAATGACTAGTGGTCAAGAACGAATCGGGGGAATGAGGAAATACCTGCAGGGACTATAAGGAAAGGCACAATAGACCTCAGTGTGCAGGTGGGCAAGAGCAGTGCTCAGGAGGACAAAAGGCACCCGGTGCCCTATCACCAGGACAACCGCAAGCCTCGAGTCTTGGGGTACAACAACAGAAATGTGCGGAGAGACAGAGGAGCAGGAGCTGCAGGAGAGAAGGGCGAGTTGCAGAGCTAGGTCCTGAGTATGGCCGTGCAGGCAAGGAGCTGGCCTGGGAGCACAGGGAGGAGGCAGGGCAAAGGGTGGCGCGCCAGGGCCAGCAGCCGAGTGGCACAAGGCCAGGGTGGTCTGCCTGCTCCTTCTGGGACAGAAACAGGGAGGGGGCAAGGAGGAAGATCAAAGCTGAGTGAGGAGGGGACGGGGCCCTGGGACTTGAGGAGGAGAGCACGAGACAAAGAGGCCAGGTAGGGGGTGAGAAAGGGAGAGCGTTATCAGCGCACAAGGGACACGGGACCGCAGTCCAGCTGTGGTGAGGTGGATGTGAGGGTGGCAAGCGGTAAGCCTCCTGGGCAGGGGATCCAGGGGGTCAGAGGAACCAGATGCTGAGCCTGGCACAGGCGTTTCTGAACCTGCAGTCCTGCGCTGTCATGATGGGCTGTGGCAAGAGCTGGGGTGGTCTGGGATCACAGGGGTGGGAGAGGAGCCTGGCAGAGCCCATGGATGGCTGGCAGGGCCCCACTCACCCGTGGCCTGGCAGCTGAGGATCTTGAAGCCACTGTGCATGCAGGCCACCAGAAGCAGGTGGTGGTGGAACGGGTGCCACTTGAGCCTCCACACGCCACCCTGCACGGGTGTGTCTGCCCACGGCTGCTTCATGCTCCGGATGTCCCACAGCAGCACGTGCTCGTCATAGCTAGAACCCAGCAACCAATGGCCTCACTTCTCCCCAAGGAGAGAGGGTGGCAGCAGGGAACACCTCCCAGGAGACCCACCCCGCTGGAGGACAAAGGCCCCTGTCCCAACCTTGCACTGTGGCTTGAGGGCCAGCAGACTGAGCACCATCACACCCAGGGTGGAAAGATGAGATACGCAAGGCCCTTGTGACCACCTCGCACTCACCTTCCTGTGGCCAGGATGTGCTCCCGATGGGGGCTGCTCTGGATGCTACACACACCCATGGAGTGTCTGCAGGGGAAGAGAGTCCCTGAGCAAGCGATAGCGGGGGCAAGGAAGGTCCGTGGGCGATGGTTGGGGAGGGACTGTACGTGAGTTTGACCCCTGGCCAATTACCTCTTGCTGGTGAAGATGGACACAGAAGGCATCCTGGTGTCCCAGCCTTTGAGAAGGCCATCATCGCCCCCTGTGTGGACAAAAGCAGCACATCAGCAGAGGACCTGGTAATGGGGAGGCCACTTCTCAGGGAGGGATCTGTGAGGCCTTGGTGACTGCCCTGCATGGTTTCATGGGTTGTAAAGGGAAAAGCTCTTTGTAGCCCACAGTTAAAAAAGACCCCTATAACATTTTAGTAGAAGTGTGGAAAGAACAGAGTTATAGTGGAGTTGGTGCCTTGATCAGCACCCAGTCTTTGAAGAAAAGCAACACCAAGACAGGGTGAGTGTTGTCATTCTGATGGAGAGGAAGAAAGCAGAGAGCAAAGTCCACAGCGAGCACAAGAGGAACTCAAGGAAAATGCCAAAGTCTACTCCACCCACCTCCCCCAGCCCCCCACCACACCCTCCTATCCACTGACCCATTCACCTACCATCTGCCCACCCACCCACTCATCATCAACATCCAGCCAGCCAGCCACCAGCCACTCATCCACCTATCTCACAGGTATTTACTGAACACACTATGGACCTGTCTAACAGACACAAGGGATGTGGATGCCCACATGGTCTAGTTATGTGAACCAGCAGATTCAGAAGGCTCTGGCATGAGCCTACAGGTGAGCCTCGAATGTGAGCTGAAGTTCTGTGGTCCATCTGTACACAGGGCTGGGTCTGCCCTCTCTCCCCCGCCCCACACACTTACTCCATCAGGGATCCTGCTGGATCTACCTTCACCTATAGCCAGAATCCAACTTCTCCACACCTGCACTGTCCAATGCAGTCTGAGGCACTGGACTACAGGTCTCCGGGCTTTGCCCACCACTCTTGCAGTCTACAGTCAACACATCAGCCAAAGCACCTTCAGTTTTAGAGTTTAAGCCAGAAAATGTCATTCTTATGCTCAACACCCTGCGCCTGCTCCCATTTCATCCCGAGCGGAAGCCACAGTCGTTTCTCCAGCCCACAAGGTCCTGGGCCTCGCCTGTCACCTCTGACTTCACTCTCTTCTCCCCAACTCACTGAATCGGCCTGGCTGCCCCTCTACCACTCCAGGCTTGCGCCTGCCTCAGGGCTATTACCCACCTACACCAGACTGTGACAGTATAATCCGTATCTACTGCCAGCTCCCCTCCTCTGCCACACTGTTCTTTCCGAGCGCTGCAGCACCTGACGTGCTATGCGATTTCCTCGTATGTTGTACATCATGCTTCATGTTTATTTTCCATCTTCCCCACTCAAGGGAAGCACAGTGAAAGCAGGGACTTCAGTCTGTTTTCTTCACTGATGATCCCTAGCATCCAGTACAGTGCCTGACACATCTTAAGTGCTCAATACATATTGGTTGAATGAATGAATTAGTCCTGAAATATTAGGTCATTTTCCCCACCACATCCTTGCTCTGAATTAGCTAAGTCTCAAGGCAGAGGAACTAATCCAAAATGGAGAGAGCTCAAAAAAAGGGATCTTGGTGTCAGAATTGTTCAAGGGTGTGACACAAATAACAGAGATAAGGACCCTGCCCTCAGAAAAAAATAAGCACGAAGCAGTGCCCCTAACTGGGATGAGCACAGGGTGCCATGACAGTGGCAGTGGAGGACCAGGCCTGACCTGGGCTGGCAAGGCTGGGTTGGGAAGAGTCAGGAATGGACACAGGGCCGTCACTTGTGCTCTGCTGCCAACAGCTAGATGGGACCGCAGCCTACACAGTTCTGCAGGGAAAGAGCAAGAGGTGGCCAATTCCAAAGGATGCTCAAAAGATAAAACCAGGGCTGGGGGCTGGGATTGTAGCTCAGCGGTAGAGCGCTTGCCTCGCATGCGTGGGGCCCTGGGTTCAATCCTCAGCACCACATACAAAGCAATAAAAAAATAAAGCTATTGTGTCCATCTACAACTAAAAAAAAAAATATTAAAAAAAAAAAAAACCAGGGCTGGAGTTATGGCTTGGTGGTAGACCACTTGCTTGCCTGGCATGTGTGAGGCACTGGGTTGGACCCTCAGCCCCTCATAAAAATAAATAAATAAAATAAAGGTATCATGTCCTTCTACAACCAAAAATTTAAAAAAATAAAAAAAAAACCACAGGGTGCAGTGGCGCATGCCTATAATCCCAGCACTTTAGGAGGCTGAGACAGGAGAATTGCGAGTTCAAAGCCAGCCTCAGCAGTGGCAAGGTGCTAAGCAACTCACTGAGACCCTGTCTCTACATGAAGCACGAAATACGGCTGGGATATGGCTCAGCGGTTGAGTGTCCCTGAGTTCAATCCCTCATACCAAAAAAAAATAATAAAAGATAAAACCAGTTAAGACTGGGACTCTTGGAGCCGGGCGCGGTGGCTCACGCTTGTAATCCCAGCACTTTGGGAGGCTGAGACAGGAGAATCGCGAGTTCAAAGCCAGCCTCAGCAACAGCGAGGCACTAAGCAACTCAGTGAGACCCTGTCTCCACATAAATCACAAAATAGGGCTGGGGATGTGGCTCAGTGGTCGAGTACCCCTGAGTTCAATCCCTGGTACCAAAAAAAAAAAAGACTGGGACTCTTGGGAGGTACGAAGCACAGGAGTCAGTAATGGCTTCCTGCTTCCTGGCTTCAGATCAGAACCACCAGACCATGCCCCTCGACAGATGCTAGGGAGGAGAGGCCAGATGCAGGGCAACAGGGTAATAAGCTCAATTCTAGGTGGCAGATACATCTTGGCAGCCAGCAAGAAAAATGGATTGAGCTCAGAACAGAAGAGAATAAAAAGTAAGAAAAATGTGGTTGCTTCTGCAGAACAGTAATTGAACCAAGGAAAGCAAAGATGAGAGCGAGAAGGATCCAGACAGACGCCAGGTGAAAACAAACCCCTCCGTGCAGAGGGAGAGGAGCAAAGCAGAGAGGAGGGTGATCCCAGCAGCACACCTGAGGTGCAGAGCAGAAGGTGAGGCGTGGCAAACGCCCAGGGAGGCCCCTGTGAGCCTGGGAGCACTGGCCGAGAGCTATGGCCCCAGCAAGTTTCTGACCTGAGAGAGGGTTCCCCACTGCACTGCACCCGGATGTCAGCCGCTGCCACTGCCCGGGTGGAGCTCCTAACAGACCCATCAGATCTGCAGTCTGCTCTATTCTCTCACAGCCCAACGTCTGCACCTTCCCTACCCAAACACCGTGACCTGTCAACTCGTCCCTCGTCAGCATCCCCAAAGCGCAAATCACTCAAAAAGACAAAGAATTCATCTTATTTCTCTCAGGTTTCCTTTTCTTTTGGAAGGTGAACTATATCCAGAAAGGAGAAACCTGAAACCCAACACGACGAAGTCAAGAGCAAGAAAGCAGTGTGGGAAACGGGATAGAGAGAGGGTCTGGCACCAGTGCCACAGAAGCAGGACAGCCATGGTCCCTGCCCCACCCAAGACGTGTGATGCCCGAAGCCTGCTAAGCAACAGGCTGCAGCCCCAGCCCCAGCTGCTATCCCAGAAGACACTCTCCACACAACGTCCTCAGGAGCCCAGCACACCCAGCACCTTGGCCCTGGACCAAGCCTCAGCCCCACCCTAAGTCTCCAGTCAAGGCAGGTGTGTTGGTACCCAGTGCAGGAACACTGACCTGAATACACCACTTCTGTCTGCCAGTAATTGAAAGCAGCGATCCAGGCCTCAAAGCGATGGGCTTGCCAGGAGGCCACATGCTGTAGCCCAGACCCCGCCTCGTTCACCACCAGGAAGTGCAGCTGCCCCTTGGAGTTGCTGCTGATGATTTTCAAGGGCTGGTCACTGGCCCTAGACATGCAGAGCCAATGGAGAAGGCCCATGAGCTCACTCGCCACCCTCTCCTGGTTCCCAGCCACGTCCCAGGGGAGGTTGTCTGCAGCCCTGCATGGGGATACACACTGAGGTTTGCTTGGGTATCCACCATTGGTTCACCACAGAAACCAGTGTTGTTATCTCTGAAGAAAACTACTGCCATTTATCTAAGATGCAAGGATTCCTTTTTTTTTTTAATTAGGACTGGTAGTGGTGATATCCCCAGATATAAGTGATCAAGGCTCAAAATTCTCTCTGGCCTAAAAACAGGAAATCAGTTCTCAGAGGAATGAATTGAGGCCCTCCGGGCCCTTACCTTCCCGATTTCCCAGTGGACCAATCCAGGGACAAGGCCAGACACTGCTCCTCCAGGAGGGTGCTGGACACCGGCTGCAGCAGGCTGCTGCTCTTCTACTGGAGAGAAAGAAATTCCCTGTCCAGGTAAACTCGCTCCCTCATCCCCTCCCCACGGGAACACAGCCATAACAGCTGACAGCCACTGACACAGTCATACAACACTGGAATAAGGACCAAGGGTGCTGGAGCTCACACCTTAAACAGACCTTTCCATACACATGACCCTCTTGGCTTAGCCACCTGGTGCTCAGGCATGTTATCTCCATATTCCAAGAACCACGCCTGGCACATGCTCTGCACCACACCAGGCCTCCTAGGGTCCTGGCAATTCTGTCCCCAGAGGCAAGGACAATGAGAACTTTCCTCTGCTTTTCATTTCAGAAACCGCAACAGCCATTAAAATGCTATCCTCACCAGGCACGGTGGCACACACCTGCAATCCCAATGACTCAGGAGGCTGAGGCAGGAGAATCACAAATTCAAAGCCAGCCTCAGTAACTTAGCAAGGCTCTAAGCAACTTAGTGAGACCCTATCTCCGAATAAAAACTAAAAAGGTCTGGGAATGTGGCTCAGTGGTCGAGTGCCCCTGAGTTCAATCCCCAGTACCAATAAAAAAAAAAGTTAAAAAAATTTTAAAAATTTGGGGCTGATGCCGGGCGCAGTGGTGCAAGCCTGTAATCCCAGCACTTTGGGAGGCTGAGACAGGAGAATCGCGAGTTCAAAGCCAGCCTCAGCAACTCAGTGAGACCCTGTCTCTACATAAATCATAAAATAGGGCTGGGGATGTGGCTCAGGGGTCGAGTGCCCCCGAGTTCAATCTCTAGTACCAAAAAAAAAATGGGGGCTGAGATTGTAGCTCAGTGGTAGAGCGCTTGCCTTGAATGTGTGAGGCCCTGGGTTCAATCCTCAGCACCACATAAAAAAGAAATAAAATAAAGACATTGTGTCCATCTACAACTAAAAAAAATATTTAAAAAAAAATTTTTTTAAGTTAAAAATGTTACTTCTCTTGTCTAGGATTTGTGTGAGTTTTTTTTGGGGGGGACAAGGTCTTGCTAGGTTATCCAAACTGTTCTCAAATCCCTGAGTGCAAGCAATCCTCCCACCTCAGGCTCCCACGTACCTGGGACTGCAGGAACAGGCCACTGTGCCTGGCTGTGTGAGTGTAAGTACCTACACAGCCCCTCAGTAGGCCCCCGCAGGCTGGTGCACCACAATCCTGTCTTGGGTGTATGTGCCCCACCTGGAGCCTGGTCCTTGGGGCCCATCTTCCTCAGACATTTCCCCCTCATTTCTAGGACTGGGCAACTGCTGAGCAGGTCTGAAGCCTTTCAACATAGGCCCTGCGTTGTCACAAATCAATGCCAGCTGGGCTTCTGCTCTGGTCCCACTGCAGCACCTGCACTGGGGTACGTCCCTTCCTCCCACAGGCAAGGCATAGGCTGTGGGCTGCTGATGTCATTCCACATGACATCTACTGTCCCCCTCCTCCCACAACAATCGTTAAGTCATTTTGCAAACCATGGCACAGGATCACTATATACCACTTAGAAAACCTCACATGGGGCTCATACACTCTTCCCAAACTTTTTTTTTAAAGTAGTAGTATCTTTTTTTAAAAAAAATATCTTTCTCTCTCTCTCTCTTTCTTTTATGTGTTGCTGAGGATCAAACCCAGTGCTTCATACGTGCAAGGCAAGCACTCTACCACTGAGCCACAACCCTAGCTCCTTCCCAAATGTTTTTACATGGGATTCACCACTGTTCCTAAGCCCAGCATCCACCCAAGGTGTGCTTGCCCAGCTTTCTTTACAGAACCCTCAGACCTGTGTGTGAACAGCCTGTCACTACAGCCCTTCTGCTGGAGCCCATGAGGTAATAACCTCCTCTCACCAGACCCCATCCAATTTAAAAGAACCCATGACTTCTTTTTTTTTTTTTTTAATATTTTTTTAGTTGTTGATGGACACAATGTCTTTATTTTATTGCTTTGTATGTGGTGCCGAGGATCGAACCCAGGGCCTCACGCATGCGAGGCAAGCGCTCTACTGCTGAGCTACAATCCCAGCCCAAGAACCCATGCCTTCTTACAACACTGGTGACAGTCCAGCATTAAAGGGAGCATTCTAGGAAAGCATCTACACAGGCACAGCCCCCTCCCCAAACCCTACAGAGCCTGGCAGGTCACTGACCTCAGATCCCCCCAGGCGGAGCAACTGTATAGATCCACTGGCATCTGCCAAGCCCAAGAGTGCCGAGCCCGCCACTGGGATGTGGCACCTGGAGAGAACTCAGACATGAGAACACAGGACACACACCAGAAGAGGGGAGCATTGTGCTTTCCAGTAATTTATTACTCAAATTTCAGGTCCCAAACCAAGCTAGAGCCTACAATCCCGCTCCCACACAAAAAGTTTCCCAGTTCACAAAATCACAATTCTCCTTGCTTACCAGGCTGATTCTGACTCTGGGAATGGGAAACTGACAGGGAGATGAGCCCAAGAAAAGTGCCTGCCACGTGCCCACTGGCAGGTGGGACAACACAGAAGCAGCTACTTGATGAAGATGACAGAGCGTGGGGCTCCATGATTAGGTGAGGGCGGCTCAGGACCAATTCCAGACCAGGTGGGGCTGCTATCAAAGTCATACCATTTCATGTCCAGGATCGCAGCAGTGTCTCTTCTTTGGACCTCGGCCAGAGAGGAAGTAGAGCCGTCTTCATTGAAACTGTACAGGTAGAGACGACCTAAACGGACGTGAGGCTCCTCAACCTCCAGTCCACCCTACAAAATATGCACATTCTCTGATTACCCGCAACAGATGCCAAGAACCTAAGATTTGGGAGACCGGATGCAGTAAGGAAGGGGGGCCAATACCGGCACAGCGGCCCTACGGCTGGTAGCGGGCCCTTAGTTTTCTGAGTGAGTCAAGTGCCCCTCTTCTGGCGTGTGGTCAGCAAGCAGGTGAGCTCGCCCCGCCCGGCGCGGGCGGCTCCTCACGGGCCGACAGGACCCGCACGCGGGGCTGCCGCGGGCTGCGTCCCGCTCCCGGCACCCGGCCCAGGCTCACGGTGCGCTCCAGGGCAGGCAGCGGCTCAGAGGCACTCGTCTCCGGGCCGACGCCGGGCGGGCTTGCACCGCGCCGCCCTCCTGCAGGCCAGCGGCCGCCTCCCGCCCGCGCGCTGCCCCGGTGCCCGCGTCCCGGCCTCCCGCCCGCACACCTTGGAGCCGGGCCTGGCGTCCGGCCTGCGCAGCTGGTAGGTGCCGCAGGCCAGCAGGTGCCGGCAGCCCTCCAGGGGGCACCACTCCACGCTGTCCGCGGTGAACTCGGTGTCCACCGTCTGCAGCGCCCGCGCACCGCGGCCCGCCATCGAGCCCCGCAGGACGCGAGACCCCGGCCGCGGGCGCAGGCTCGCTCGGTCGGGCCGCCCCGCCGCCTCCTTCCGGGGCGCTCCTTCCGGCCGCCGGGCTGCTGCGCCCCCTGCCGGCAGGCGGACCCGGCCAGAACCCGCGCAGGGCGCGCCTCCCCCAGGCTGGGCAGCGCGGCCGCTCGGCGGGGCGGGAGCGAGCCGGCGCCGGACCGCGAAGGGACGCGGCAGTCTGGTAAGGGGAGTAATGATTCCTCCTGGGAGGCCGAGTAGATGCCGAAGCTGCTCAAGTAAACGCTGTGCTCGGGAAGGCAAGTCTGGGACATCAGGCTGTGCTGCATCCTGCCCAGACACGTGAGGTCAAGTCAAAACCAGGTCCTTAGGGTGGGCCCCACGAAAAAGGAAACGTGCACACACACCTGCGGAGGAGGACCAGGCCAGGCCACCCCATGGGTGTGCAGGGTGTCATCTGAAGACTGCCACTGGAACAAGGCACTTACCAGATCAGGCCGCGGCAGGTGGTGGGAGAGGCCTGTGACACACTTTCCCTAGCGCCATGGAAGGAGTGTGGCACTGACAGCGACTAAGACCTCTGCACCCCAGAACCCCCGAGACAACAATCTGCTGTTTTAGGCCCCTTGGTTTGCAGTAGTCTGCTAAGGAAGCTCCAGGCAGGCAGACAGAAATTCACATAATACCTAGGCATCCAGCCTGGTGGTTGGGACAGGGTTGTGGCCTGTGGCTAGCAGTCCAACTTCGAGGGCCCAGTGCACAGATGGCATTTAAGGCAGAAGCACCACAGCATACTGAATTTACAAGCCCTAAGCTCTGTCTTCCACAAAGAATGCTCTCGGCCAAGCAGCCCAGCATACCACTGACAGAGTAGGAATAAGCCCCAATACCTGAACCACCTGAACATTTCTCCTGGAATGGCCCAGGTACACGGTTACAAGGACCAAGAGGTCAGGATCAGGGGCTGGGGTTGTGGCTCAGTGGCAGAGTGCTTGTCTAGCATGTAGTGAGGCACTGGGTTTGACTCTCAGCACTGCATATAAATAAAGGTCCACTGACAACCAAAAAAATATTGCCAAAAATTTTTTTAAGAAGTCAGGATCACAAGTGGAGAACAGGGAAGTGCAAAGGAGTGAAAGCAACTGTGGGCCCATCTCACACAGTGGTACCTGTGCCAGTGGGACGAGCAGGGAGGATAGGTGCTTACAGGCAAGCCCCAAACCTACACAAATCCCTTCACCAGCACAGCCCTTACAGATTAGTTTTGAGAACCTGGGCACTTCTCTTCCAGTGTAACTTTGGGATGAAAAACTAACTGCAGAGCAAGGCAGCTTGGCTGGTCAGAGGGCACAGACAGGCTCAAGTTCCATGTGGCCACTCCCCTAAGGAAGCTGACCAAGACTTGCCATTTGCCTTACCTGAGCCTGTGTTGGAAAGCAGGTTGCTGGGGGGCATGCAAGGACCTATGCCTGAAGAGCATCCAAGGCAAGACATGCCAAGCCACAGGATCCCTCCACCCAAACAGTCCTGGCCACACACTGGAAGCAAGGTTACTCAGCCCTGGGACAGTCAAGGGCTCTAGCCCGCTACTGTCCACTCTCAGCACACATGTAGCTCCCCTCCCCAACAGCCTTCTGGGCCTCTATTACCATTCCACTTAGGGTCTGAGGAATCCCTACTATCCAGCAAAGGTGGGGTGGGATGAGGGATAGGAGTCGTCCTGCAGAATCCACTTGGATGTACACTTCTCAAAGTCCAGAAAGCTCTTCAATAATTGTGTAATATCACCCTTGGTTTTTCTTTTTCTTTTTGGTGCTGGGGACTGAACCCAGGGGCACTTAACCATATCCCCAGCCCCTTGTTTTTTTTTTGTTTTAAATATTTTTTTTTTAGTTGTTGATTGACACAATGTCTTTATTTTATTGCTTTGTATGTGGTGCTGAGGATCGAACCCAGGGCCTCACGCATGCGAGGCAAGCGCTCTACTGCTGAGCTACAATCCCAGCCCGTCCCTTGTTTATTTTGAGACAGGATCTCACTAAGTTTAGGGCCTTGCTGAATTGCTGAGGCTGGCCTTGAATTTGCAATCCTCCTGCCTCAGCCTCCCAAAGTCACTGGAATTACAGGCATGCACCACCATGCTCAGCTCAATATCACCTTTTCCTTTGTCCTCCTTCCTTCCAGGAGGCCACCAGGTACAATACAAAGCAGCCACAGCGTTGTGGCTCAAGTGCTTGCCTAGCACTTGTAAAGCACTGGGTTTGCTCCCCAGTACCACATAGTTAAAAATAAATAAGACAGCAGCTGGGCACAGTGGCGCAAGCCTGTAATCTCAGCACTTTGGGAGGCTGAGACAGAAGAATCGCGAGTTCAAAGCCAGCCTCAGCAATGGTGAGGCGCTAAGCAACTCAGTGAGACCCTGTAAAACACAAAATAGGGCTGGGGATGTGGCTCAGTGATCACGTGCCCCTGAGTTCAATCTCCAGTACCAAAAAAAAGGCAGCCACAGGAGCTCTGCTCACAGCTCAAAGGACACCAAAGGGCTATGCTCTGCTAGGAACAGGCATGAAAACACAAGGCATCTTTGAAGATGGCAGAAATACTACAAGAGACAGTGTAGCAGGGCCTACCGACCAATGCAGGGCCAGGACCACAATGGCCAGTCAGATGGAAAGGGCCTGGGGGCAAGACAGCCAACTAGACTTGAAGACAGGCAAAATCCCAGCCACACAGGTGGCTCTACATGGATAAGACAATGGCCAGCCCTCAGATATCTGCAGTCCCCAAAAGGAAAAGAATGGCTGTCCTGGGGGCCACTTATCTGCACAGTGGATGGAGAAGTGTCATTTACTCCTCCTGGCTACCGGCTGCCACTGGGCAGGCTCTGTGCATCCTTCTGGGAAGAAATTTCCACTCCAAGCAAGGTAGGCTAGGGCCAACGCAGATCTAGTGCATCTCACAGCCACTGAAGCAGTGGCCAGCCTTTTGACAATCCCCACTGCTCCTACTGACCAGTGAATACTCCGAGTCCCACTCTACTCCCAGCCAGACTCCAGAGAAAGGCCTGGTATGATCTGCTCCTCAGAAGCCAATGAAGAGCACGAGCAGGTTCTCATTCCACATCACTTGGCTGATTCCACTCAAAAATAAGTGTGACCCTCAACAGATGAGATGAGGAGCAGAGAACAGCAGAAACAGGAGGTGATTCCACCCTTTACTCTGTCCTTCTGGACACAACTCCGTGCAGGCCACCCTTGGTGGGTTTCCCACTGCCCAGGAGAGAAGCTCCACTATCACGTTTCTAGACTTGTGGCCAACCATTTGCCATTTGAGGCTTATAGCAAATGATTCTATTTGTAGTTTCTAACCCTCCCCTTGCCTCCCCCCCAAAAAAACTGTACATGAGTTTACAAACATATTAACATATAAATAATGAGAAAGGTCCTGGGGAGCCTCCCCGTCGTCTCTGCTGGACATTTGACACTGGAGGAACACTGTCTCCACAGACGGCATGTGCCCTGGGGAGTCTCCTGGTGGCTGTTGTGGCCTGGCCACTGGATTCTTCGGCACCTCCAGGTTCCAGCCTGTCTGTCTCTGCTGTGCCCACGGAAGAGCCCGAAGCCACAGGCCTGCATCAGTGGCAGCTCTGCTGCCCGTCATCGCTCCGGCTCAAGCTCATGCTGGAAGGGACGCTTCCTCTCCCGACAGTGCTTCTTGTGGGCAGGCCAGTCCTTCTGCTGGCACTGGGAGCCACAGTACCGGGCCACCTGGCAGCGCCCACAGATGTTGAACTCCCGGAGCTGAAACAGAACACATGGCTTTACCATCACTCTGGGAAGCAGTGTGGGGCAGAACCTGAAAGGACCTGGCAAAACCCCATTAGCCAAGCTGGTATATAGCCCTACCACAGAGCATTTGCCTGGGGTGTGCAATGCTCTGGGTTCCACCCCCAGCACCTCAAACCAACCAACCAACCAACCAACCAACCAACAGAAAGAACATCCACCAGAACTGGAAGGCATGAGCCCTCCTTAGGCAGGTGCAAGAGTAAAGAGAGAGCTGGGCGCGGTGGTGCACACCTGTAATCCCAGCACTTTGAGAGGCCGAGACAGGAGAATTGCGAGTTCACAGCCAGCCTCAGCAACGGCAAGGTGCTAAGCAATTCAGTGAGACCCTGTCTCTACATAAAACACAAAAGAGGGCTGGAGATGTGGCTCAGTGGTTGAGTACCCTGAGTCTAATCCCTGGTGCCACCCCCCCCCCCCCCGCCAAAAAAAGTAGGGCTGGGATTGTGGCTCAGTGGTAGAGCACTTGCTTTGCATGCGTGAGGCACTGGGTTTGATCCTCAGCACCACATAAAAATAAATAAATAAAATAAAGATATTGTGTCCATCTACAGCTAAAAAAATATATAAAAAAAAAGTAAAGGGAGAAAGCTTAGAGTTGTGGCTCAATGGTAGAGCACTTGCCTACCATGTGTGAGGCACTGGGTTAGATTCTCAGCACCACATATAAATAAAAGGTCCACCAACATCTAAAAAATGGGTTTTTTAAAAAATAATAAATGAGAAAGAGGGTAAAGAGAGAACCACCCTTGTGGAAAGGAAGGGAAGCACCCAGGGTCTGCTGGGTCCATGCCACAGAACAAACTGCGGGGAGGTGGCCAGGAACCAAGGCCTCACTGCCACACACTGTACCTGCTTTTCAATCACCGTACAGGGAGGGTAATGGCACTCATAGTAGGTACAGGAGTTCTCCTCTTCTTCCACCACATCCCCATTGGCATTGTAGTACCGGGTCACATTCAGGACAGGGAACTGTTCTTCTATGGGGTCCGTGGGAAGCTGCTGGATTGCGAGCCAGTACAAGCTTTGCTCCCTAAAAGCAAGTAGAGGCCTGAGAATACTTGGCTCAGGTCAGCACACAGGGAAGATGGCACAACTTCAGGAACCAGTTTTTGTTCCAGCAATTTGATTTGTTTGCCCATCTCTTCTGTGTGCTTATCACTACATGACATTAATAGTTAGCATAATGATCTATTATGATCATTATGATCATAATGATCAACACATAAACGCTGCCTTATCTGTCACTCTCCCCAACATCTGGGCTAATGGGCACACAGCAGGCACAGAACATGGACAATTCAGACCCTACCCATGACCCTCGGAGGCAGCCCTACTGACCTGTCAGCCCACTTCCTCTTCAATGTTTTGGGCTGCCCTATGTCCTTCTAACCACCTCCCACCACTTGAATGAGTCAGAGGCTACCAAGAATTCTACTAAGAACTGAGATCTAGAGGGCACATACTACAGTATAAGGCCCCCAAACAAGAGTTGAGTGTGGAGTACTGCAGCCCTATGCTGGGCTTCAAGGGGTGCAGCCCACATGTCAGGAGCCAAGGAGCCACTGAACCCACTCCTCTGACCATCCCACTTAACAGAGGCCAAAAACCATGAGGCACTTGTTCAGAAAGGGAGGGTCAACACATGGAAGGATGCTTCCTAAGCCCTTCTGTGAAGTTCTGCAAAACAGGCAAGGTCCATGAGCAGCCCTTTGGAAGCAGGAAGAAGGGAATCAGTTTTGCAAAGAAGCCCCTTTGGTTGCTGAGCTAAACTTACAGCTCCATACTGACCAGGACAGCACAGTACAAAGTCAGGCCTCAGAGAAGTTAGTGCCCTACTCCTAGCCTGACAAAAACAGGGTAATCCTATGACAAAGAACCATGTGGAGGCCATAAGCCAAGAACCAGGATGTGCAACCTCACATCTATGGGTCCGTGGGAAGCTGTTGGATTGCGACTGGCTCTGACTGCTGCTTCTAGCCTGGGGCCCAACCCAGTACAAGTGCTCCACACTGCTGAGTTCCAAAACCCATACCAGTAAGCCAAGAACAACACCTGCTAGGTCCTAGTTGCCCAAGACATCTCCACCAGCAAGAGGTGCTTGCAGATATAGGGCACAACCTCAAAAGAGCTCTCCCCAAGTGGACACAGAACAGATGGAATAGGGCTGCTAGGCCAATTGACCAGGAACCTTTATCCACTGCTCTGGGTTGTGGCTGCCCTCTTTCCTAGAAGTTCTTAATTGCCATAATTGTATCTGGTAACCATAAGATGTTCAGAAGACTATAAGTAACATTTAGACACAGGATGGCCAGACCATCACATGGGGACCTATCTGAGCTGATGGGTTCCATAGCAGAATGGACCCACTGCTGGTGATATGGTGAGTGCATGGGGACTTGCATGGATACAGGGAACGTCCATCCGGTATTTGCCTGAAGGGAGCTGCATTCAGCTAGGGAAGGTGCCCCCTCACATCTATACTAGGGAAGTGGGACGACAAAGCAGAAATGCCACAGATGCTGGCTTTGCCCACCAAGCACCCTCCAACCTTTTGTTGATGACACAACCCTGGTTTCCTTTTGAGATCTGACCAAGTCCCAGCACCAAGACAGAAAAGCAAGCTACCTGGGCCGGGCATGGGGCTCATGCCTGTAATCCCAGCACTTAGGGAGGCCGAGACAGGAGAATCGCGAGTTCTAAGCCAGCCTCAGCAATGGCGAGGCGCTAAGAACTCAGTGAGACCCTGTCTCTACATAAAACACAAAATAGGGCTGGGGATGTGGCTCAGTGGTCGAGTGCCCCTGAGTTCAATCTCCAGTACCAAAAAAAGAGAAAAGCAAGCTACCTGAAAGGACCCTGGGACTTCCCTCCACAGTAATGAATGGGCCTGGTGCTGCTGATGACCACTCTTCCACCTGGAAAAAGCCCTGAGGAACAGCAAAACTGGAAGATGTGGCACCAACCCTGGTTCTCCACATATCTGTCAGGGGCCAATAAGTGCCCTATTTTTGCTTCAGCCAAATTGAGTTCAGTTTCTTTACTTGCAACCTGAAGTCCAGTCCAACATAATTCCCAAAAGAATAAAAACGCTTTACTCAACATTTACAAAAGGTTCAATTTCACTCAAGAGCAATAGGAAAGAAATTGGGGTTGTGGCTCAGTGGTGGAATGCTTGTCTAGCACGTGTGAAGCACTGGGTTCGATCCTCAGCACTACATTAAAAAAAAAAAAAGGCAATAAGAGAGAACTAAGGCCGGGCGCGGTGGCTCAAGCCTGTAATCCCAGCACTTAGGGAGGCTGAGACAGGAGGATCGCGAGTTCAAAGCCAGCCTCAGCAATGGTGAGGCACTAAGCAGCTCAGTGAGACCCTGTCTCTACATAAAACACAAAATAGGGCTGGGGATGTGGCTCAGTGGTCGAGTGCCCCTGAGTTCAATCCCTAGTACCAAAAAAAAAAGAGAGAACTAAGGCAATAAAAACTCTGTATCAGAACAAAGCCAAGAGCCACATGGAAAGTAGACACCCCCAGCTCTGCCTTCACCTGCCAGAGCCCACATAAAAATGAATGGTAGTCTGCAGGACACCATGAGGCCAGAGCAGCAGCTTGGAAGTGGCTCTCAGGGGCCCAGGGATTGTCCCCTCACATCACCAACAGCAGCCTAGGGTGGCCTCGCCACTTAACACCAACTGCACAGGACTCTAGCATGACCTGAAGGCAATAAGCCAATGTCCAGCTCATCACCCCAAACACTGAACTGTCCTGCTAGGGTAGTCTGCACTGCCAACGCTGGGAAAGGCTGCTCCCAGCTTGAGGAGGTACACAGAAATCCCAGGAGTCTGTGAACAGGTCAAATATGCATGTGGGGCTGGGGACTCCCGGGTTCATGTCAGCTCCCAACTACATCTTGCTGGTCCCTTGGATCTTCCCAAGGGCTCCAGGAGGCTTAGAAATGGGCAGGTCCTGGGGCAGCAAGAACTGCCCCCCACATGGAAGCTTGTGCAGAGTACTGTTTTCAGGAGTACAGGGAGGCCAGCCCCCAAACCATACCATCCTGCTTCCTTCAGACCTCTACTCAAGGAAAACTGTTTAGCAAAAGAATACGACAAAGAGACCACATGCATGCACAGGAGGCCTGGTGTAGCCAATGCTAACGAGCCTTACTCCATCACGTCAGCTATGGATTCCTAGATCCAATTATCACAAGATCAACCCAGAAAGATAATCCTAGAAATTCTTCCCACTCCCATGACAAATGAGGAAACCCACACACTAGGGAAAAATAATCCTGATCCCAAAGCACACAGAGGCATCACAGAACAGCGGGAACATGACCCCCTTGGTTCTGAGAGCCTGGAGGACCAACAGGAAGAACCCACCTCTGTTTGCTGGAGGTCTCTTCAGCTTTGGGCCGCCAGCCCCGAGGCACCAGCTGCAGGTTGTCCAGGCGGTTGTCCACAGTCACAGCATTGAGGTGCACTACCTGGAAACCGGGAGCGACGCCGCCCCTGTGCCTCTCCCTGAGAAAAAACATCTTCTAGAGTGCCATCTCTGACCCTCACAGATATCTCTGGTTAGGCATGCAAATCTAGCCAGAAAAAAGTCTCAGTACATGGTCTGAACTAGCTCCTCATCCTATGGATGGAGGCACATCCAGGGGAGGATGCCAAGAGGAATCCGTGGTGACACTTCTGCCCCAGGATTTAAGGGCTGGACTCGAGAACCAAGGAGGGAACCCAAAAACCATCTAAACAGCCATCCTTGAGAGCAGCTCTCCATCTAGGTGGACCCAACATTTCGGAGCTACACAGTGCACAGTAAACGTTGGTGGCCCACTTCCCAGGGAGGTAGACTAAACCCCACAACAGGCATAGTGAAAGCCCAGCAAAGAGAGCAGAAGGAAGCCCTGCCCTAGCAGAATACTGCCTTGGTTTTTGAAGTACCACAACATGCAAATTCACCATTCCTTTGGGTTACTGGCAAAAGACACACAAACAACTCTTCAGATCCAGACCCAGGGAAAGTGGGGCCAATCCAATTCCACCCAGCTCTACTGCCTTAGGCATACTTGCACATCAGAGTTTACACAGGACCCAGGTGGGAGATGGAAGGTCTCCGGAAAATACCCACCACAGCAGCTCATGAAGAAGCCTGCCTGATCCTCTTCCTCGGTTTTTGTCAAAGGCATATGCAAATATCTTAGCACCATTTCCATCTGCATCTACTTCCATTCGGGCCTAAGAAAGAATAGGGAAAAAGATTGTTAAATGAGACTCAAACTCTAGGCAACATTTGATATAGCTTGGTGGTAAAGGGCCCCTGGATTCAATCTCCAGTACTGGGGGTAAGAGGGAATCATGCCAAACAAACATCCACAAGGACAAATGCCAGCCTGTTCTTGAAACCCTGGGGGTCTGCAGAGACTCATTTAGACACAAGTATCAGTGGCCAATCACTGAAAAACAAACACTCCAAATACTCCATCCTCCATTTGGGCAAGAAACCCTACTACAGACAAAGAAATACATTTTCCCAGGCTGGGGCTGTAGCTCAGTGGTAGAGCACTTGCCTAGCATACGTGAGCACCACATATAAATAATAAATGAATAAAATAAAGATCCATCAACAACTAAAAAAAAAAATTTTTAAAAAAAAGAAATATTTTCCCATTCTTTAAAAAAAGGTCCATAGTCAGCAAAAGAAATCCCTCAACAAGCAGTGGCTACGAAATGTGAGGTGCTGACATCTAAGTGTGGAGTGGGAGCCGGACGCGGTGGTGCATGCCTGTAATCCCAGCACTTTGGGAGGCTGAGACAGAATCATGAATTCAAAGCCAGCCTCAGCAACAGCGAGGCGCTAAGCAACTCAAGTAAGACCCTGTCTCTACATAAAACACAAAATAGGGCCGGGGATTTGACTCTGTGGTTGAGTATCCCTGAGTTCAATCCCCAGTACCTACCCCCGCCCCCTAAAATGTGGAGTGGGGCCACTGGCTGTGGAGGGCTTCTGTGCCCTCCACATTCCTGCTACAGGTCAGTAGCAGGAATGGACATTCCTCACTGAGAACACTCGCAAAAGGCGGGTCCACTTTCTCACTGTGCAGAGGTGAAGACTGCTGCATGCTGATCTGAGTTAACAGACACATTGTGATAAACACAACCAGATGTGGTGTGTTCTCCAGAGCCAGCAACCAGGGTGACTGAAGGTGGGGAAAGAGCAGTGGGGCTGCAGCAAGCTTCACTAGGCAGCGACACCGTGACCTCAAGGGTCCAAAGGCCAGCAATGGCTACCCACTTGTGAGTTCCCTTGCTCACATAGCACAGGCACCAACCAAAAGCAACATGGAAGCACTAGTCATCCTTACCTCAAAGGAGTAGCTCTCCACCAATGGGATGTCCTGTTCATCTATCAGTGTGTATTTGGTCTATAAATTACAAACACACAAGTTACATTTGCAATACTCACAAGGAACAGTAACTAGTAACACTCACGAACCCACTTAATTTTCTTTTTCAGTAGAAAGTAACTATGTGCCTCTTCAGGACAAGACAGATCAACAAGTGGCGGCCTTGTTCCACTGTACAGTGGCCTACACCAAGGAGCAAACCAACAAACCAAGTCAGAGCTACATTAGTCTGTACCAAGGGAGCATACCCATCTGCACAACACCAACTCCAGCAAGTGGCACTGAGCTTTAATGCACCAATAAACCTATTCAAAGTTGGTTCCAGTGGAGCAGAGGGAGGGGCCAGTGCTGAGGCACGATATTCAGGTCTTACTGTGTATTCACTAACCTGGGCAGTAGGTACACGTGTTTACTGGGCTAGGCTTCTTAGCTACCGTCCTGAAATATTCCGAATAAAAGCCTTAAGGGCTGATGTTCATGTATAGTCCCACCCTTTCCCAGTTAGAGCCACATCCCCAACAGTCCCTGAACTCCTGAAGAAGGGGCAGAAGACAGTTCCCGAGGCAACGTCTCAGGGTTTCTTCTAGGATCTAAACCAGTTTCCCACGTCTGACTTTACTCTGCCTCCGCTCCTGTCCCACCAGGAGCTGCAGCCACTGGTTGGGTAAGGTCCCTGGCTCCTAAACACCTCCAAGCCTCAAAGCCCACAGGTGCCACGGGAGCCGCGGCCTCAAACACGCGGAGGGTGGGGCCACTGGAGAGCAGTGGAGAGAAGCCCCAGCTCCTGGCCCCTGCGCTGAGGACGCCCAAGGCTCGGGCGAACTTGGCCAGCCCCTGGGAGCGCTAAAAAGAGCCCCGAAGCTCGGCGGGCCGGTGGGCACCGCGCAGCACGCCTCACCCGCGCGGGTGAGATCGCCGAGAGCGGCCGCGGAAAGGGCGCTCCGTTCAAACCCGGCGGCCGCAGGTGCGGCCCCGGCACTAGGCCCGGCCGCGAGCACCCGGGAGCGCTCGGGGTGAGCGCGGGCGGCTGCCTCTGCATCCCGCCGGCCCGGCCCGGCCCGGCCCGGCCAGGTGCGTCGGGAAGCCCGAGGGGCGCGTCCGCTGGCCGCGAGGAAAGCGGCACCCGGCCTGAGCCGGGGCCACCAGCCCCACGCGCCCCGCCCGCCCGTCGCCCGGCCCGCGCAGGCCCGGCCGCGGCGCCGGCCGCTCACCTTCCCGGCCACCCGGCCGAGCCGCACGATGCCCAATTTGAAGTCGGTCATGGCCAGGCCTGCGCTCTCGGCCGGCAGCGCCGCTCCCTCGGGAGGCGCCGGGCCAGGGCGAGGCCGCGGCGCTCCGGGCGGGCCGGGGTCGGGCCGGGCGGGCCCAGGGCGGACGAGGCTGGGCCGCGCTCGGGCCGCCGCCGCCGCCTCGCGCCCGCCGGACCTGCCACGCGCCGCCGCCGCCGCCGCCGCCGCGCGCACCCCCGCGAGCGGAGCAGAGGGGCGGGGCGCTGTTGGGACACACCCCCGCCTCCGCCGCCTGGCCAATGGCAGGGCGCGCCCTGCGCCGGCCGGCGCGCGCCGACGCGCCATGGCCAATGGGAGGAGGGCGGGTGCGCCGGCGTGCTGGTAGCTGGGCGAGCGCGGGGCGAGCGCCGGGCAAGCGCGGGGGAGGGGCGGGCCGGGGGCGGCGCCTGCGCGGCGGGCCGCCGCGACGTCAGTTTCGCGGGAAGCTTTGTGCGTGCGGTGATGGCGGGGGCTTGCCCGCCGGGGCTTGGCCCTGACCACGGCTCGGCTGCCTTCCGCTCGCTTGCGGTCCCCACAGCCTGCTCCGGTCCTTCTCCAAGGCCCGCACAGCGGCCTCGATCAGCGGCGGGACTGCGGCGGAGCTCTCAGCACAGCCGGCAACCCGGGCTGGACCTCCTCACCTCGGGGCTGTGCGTGCAGGTCTCCAGAAACAGCTCCGGATGACGTGGCAGAGCCAGACCTAGTGCGTCCTAGGTCTATGAGGGCCGTCAGGTCCCCTGGGAAGGCTGAGACCCACTGGGGACACTGGAGGCAACAGCGGCCAGATGGTGATCTGATGTCTGACGGAAAAGGAGACTGTGTAGCCCCCGTAGCCTGGCCCTTGGGAGCAAGGCTCTTTGCCTAGGGATGGGCTCCACCCTTCTTCAAGGTGACCCCAGGCACCTGAGGCTCAGCCCATGTTTCTGGTTGGCCAGGTTCTGTTTTGGGGGTAATTACCAAGAGAATGTCCGCAAAGGGGTTTGGTGAGTGAGGCCAGAAGGCCTATCTCTGGGCTCCTGGAACTTGACAATTCTCTCAGATACCTGGAGGACAGGAAGAGCTGGCAGAGAGGCATCTGAGATCAGGCTGGGCCTAGGTGCTTTACCAACCTCTCAGAGTTGTGAAGGTGTAAGATTAAGAGAAAGAGCTTCGTAGGAAAAGGTTCGCTGTCCAGGGTGGGGCCCTGTCGGTGCTCTCATGGACAGTAGATGCACTTGGTGCAGGTTTCCCCAAAAATTTGACTTGAAACAGGGATTCAAGTCCATGTAGCTTGTGGAAGGGGACAGCAGGAAACACTAGTTAGGGTGGGGGTATGAGGCAGAGAAGGGGGTGCTATCAGTATAGTTTCTGTGACAAGCTGTCAGCGTCATCCTCAGTTCCTTTCCCAGGAGCAGGGGGCTAAACCCTTACCCTATTGCCCACAGGTTGTAGGCTGGGAAGGTCACTGCATGACTTGCAGCCATGAACACCTGCAGGTGGTAAAGATGAGTTGTGTGTCACAGCTGATGTGGGGTGAGCCAGTTGTCATGAGTCCCTGTGAGGAGCAAGTCACAGTGCTTAGTGCCTCGCCATTGCTGAGGCTGGCTTTGAACTCCTGATTCTCCTGTCTTAGCCTCCCAAAATGCTGGGATTACAGGCGTGCGCCACCGTGCCTGGCAGACCCTTTCTTTTTTGGGGAGTGTGGGTGTGTACCAGGGATTGAACTGGAAGGCACTCGACCACTAAACCACATCCCCAGCCCTATTTTGTGTATTAGAGACAGGTCCTCACTGACTTGCTTAGCACTTCACTTTTGCCAAGGCCGGCTTTGAACTTGCCATCCTCCTGCCTCAGCCTCCCAAGGTACTGGGATTACAGGTGTGCACTGCAGTGCCCAGCTAAAACCATTTAAAAAAAATGTTTTTTTCAAACCGAAAACCAGGAGTTGGGGTTGTAGCTCAGTGGTAGAGCACTTGCCTAGCACCTGTGAGCACTGGGTTCAATCCTCAGTACCACATAAAAATACATAAAAGAAAGGTATTGTGTCTATCTACAACTAAAAAAAATTAAAAACCAATTAACTAGTTTTCTGTTCAGAGCACTTGCCTAGCACATATGGTTCAATCCTTTGCACTGCATAAAAAATAAAGGCATTTTGTCCTACAATTGCAAAAAAATGCAAATGTGTTATCATTTGGCTCTGGGTTAGAAGTGCAGGTGGGTTGGGTGGCTTCTCTGGTCCAGGTTTAGTGCTGAGATCAAAGCATCAGGCTGGTCTGAGCTCTTACCAAGGGCTGTGAGGGAGAGTCCTTTGTAGGCTCATTCAAGTTGTTGGCAAAACAGTTCCATGTGGTTGTGAGGTGTTTGCTGTCAGCCAGGGGGCCTCAGTTTCTGGAGGCTGCCTGCATTTTCCAGCTTGTGATCACTGTCATAACCCAGCAAGACCTCCTTACACTTTGAATCTCTCTACACTTTTGACCTCATTCCTCCTACCTTCAGCTGAAGAAAATTCTTTTTTTTTTTGGTACTAGAGATTTAACTCAGGGGCACTTGACCACTGAGCCACATCCCCAGCCCTATTTTGTAGAGAAAATTCTTTTTTAAAAAATTGTTTTTTAAGCCAGGCATGGTGGCGCACGCCTGTAATCCCAGCACTATGGGAGGCTGAGACAGGAGAATCGCGAGTTCAAAGCCAGCCTCAGCAATGGCGAGGCGCTAAGCAACTCAGTGAGACCCTGTCTCTACATAATACACAAAATAGGGCTGGGGATGTGGCTCAGTGGT
>CM053399.1:184915802-184959717 GCA_028644305.1 Xerus rutilus
GAGTCGTGTGGGGAAGCATCACCCAAGTCTAGGACTCTCCCAGGAGATCTGAGTCCCCTCTCCTTCTGCTGGATATGGCCAGATTAGATGTCTGGGTTGTCCTGAGCTCTTGACCCAAACAGCCTTGACATCAGTTTCCATCTGCACACCAGTTACCAAATGTTTAGCCTTTTGACTCCTCAGACTTATGCCTGGAAGTTGGGTGTCCATAGCACCTGGGACTTAAACTGTCATGACTCCTGTCCCCAAGAGACACATATCCTCTTATGGCTCATCTTCGTCCTTGGAAAATGCCTCCTTTTTGCTAGCTGTTTGACTGCTGTGACTCCCCTCCTCTCCATATTAGGTACCCTCTGGCTTCTCTGGGTTTGGTAGCCCTTTCCACCAGACTGTCCATGTGAGTTTGTTTTGTCTCTGGTACAGGTGCTCCTTCATTTATGATAGGGTAGCTCCTGATTAACCCATCATAAAATGGAAAGTGGAAATATCCTAAGTCAAGACGAGCATTTAATACCCTTGACCTTCTGACCATCACAGCTGACCTTGACAGTGCTGAGAACACTCACAGCCTACCGGTGGGATACTTGTCCAGCATAACAACCTTTTGTAATAAAGTGTTGAATATCATGTAATTTATTCAGTACTGTTCTAAAAGTGAAAAGCAAGGGTTGCATAGGTTGGCTTTTGGACCAGACAAACATTTGTACAAAATCAAAATTTGTACAAAATCAAACGTTTGTATGTTGGGGACATATGCATTTGAGTGTCTCCCCAAACCCCAGTTCACTCTCTGCAAAGGGACTTTTATTTTTAAACTGGAGATTGAACCCCAGGGCACTTTACCACTGAGATAGAGCCCCAGTCTTTTTTACTTTCACTTACTTATTTATTTTGGGTACTGGGGATTGAACTCAGGGGCACTCGACCACTGAGCCACATCCCCAGCCCTATTTTGTGTTTTATGTAGAGACAGGGTCTCACTGAGTTGCTTAGCGCCTCGCCTTTGCTTACGCTGGCTTTGAACTCAAGATTCTCCTGTCTCAGCCTCCCAAAGAGCTGGGATTACAGGCGTGCGCCACCGCGCCCGGCTCCTATTTTGTGTGTATTTAGTGAGACAGGGTATCACTGAGTTGCTTAGAATCTCGCTTTTTGCTGATGCTAGCAAAAAGCCTCAGCCTCAGCCTCCAACCTCAGCCCCAGCCTCAGCCTCCCCAGCCACTGGGACTACAGGCATGAGCTACCGCGCCCGGCCCCAGTCCTTGCTGGACGCCTGGTCCCCTCCCCACGGGCACTCGCTGCCTCTGGACTGCACCGCTCAGCATCGGTCTTGGGGACCTCGCTCAGGACACCCATCCCAGGAAGCCCGATGCGCACACCTTTCCGGCCCTGGGGGCTGGCCCGAAGGTTAGGGGCGTGTCGCCGGTGGGCGGGTCGGTAGGCGGATCCTGGGGCCGTGGCGGGGGCGCCACCTCCACCTGCGGCAGGTCCCCGGGCCGGTCCTCCAGGCGGGGCGGGTCCTCGGGGCGGGCCGGGCGGGCGCTCGCGCTCAGGGCTGGTCCTAGGCGGGCTGGGGGCGGTCCTCGGGCTCGGGGCGGGTCCGCGGGCGGGTCTCGGAGCGGCGGCCCCGCGGGCGTCAGTGCGCGGCGCGGGAGGCCGCGGCATGGGGCGGGTGCAGCTCTTCGAGATCCGTCTGAGCCACGGCCGCGCGGTCTACAGCCCCGGGGAGCCGCTGACCGGGACGGTGCGCGTGCGTCTGGGGGCGCCGCTGCCCTTCCGAGGTGGGCGCCGGGTGCCCGGGGGAGGGCGGCGGCCCGCCTGCACCTGCGGCGGCGCGGGCTCCCGGAAGCGGGCGGTTCGCGCTCGTGGGGCCTGGCTCCGCGGTCTCGGGAGGGCCCGCGGGCTGCGGGAGGGCTGGGGCGCGGCTGCGGGCGCCGCAGGCCCGTGGGTGGTGGGGGGCGGCCGGCAGCGGCCCGGGTGGAGCGGACAGGCCCGTTGGCCCAGTCCTTCCGCATCTGCCCCTTCCTGTCATCTCCGCTTAGGGGCAACCAGAGTCCGGGTGAGGGCCTAGCGCCTGTCCACCTTGCCAAGGCTACCGTGACCGTGGACATACCCGTGTCTCCGACCTTCCCCGTCCAGGTGCGCACGACCGGCTGCGCCTCGCACCTACTGGGCCCTCATCCGAAACCTAGCCCTTCTGGGCCCCCTCTCTCAGGCCACCAGGCATCGTGTGCAGGCTCTTCCTTTTCAGAGACAAGCCTGTCTCAAGTGCAGGCCCCCAGCAGGGTCCACCGGGCACCTGCTTACAGTCTGCCCAAGGCTTGCCCTTGCGGGCCAGCAGGCACTGGCTCATCTCGGTACTCCTTCTTTGCCCCACCCCAGCCCGAGCCTCTGCTGATGCAGGCATCTGGGACTTTGGGGCCAGGGATCCGGTTGCTGCGGTGGCATTGATAGGACACTGCAGGTGTGGGCCTCCTGCGTTATATAGCAGGCATATATGGCTACTTCCTGGGGACAGGACTCTGAGAGGGACTTGCTGGCTGAGCCTTCAGGGTGTGGTGGGCAGCATGGTGGCCTTTGGCTCTGAGTAGAGATCGAGGTGAGTGTCCATGTGGGATGCTCCTCTACCTTGGCCTCCTGTGAGGGCCACCTCTCTGCTTGGCCAAAACTAGGGTTGCCAATTCCCTCTGGACCTGACCTCCCTGGCCTCTGCACTGCTGGCAGCATGTACTTCTGGAGAGGACAGAGAGCTATTGTCCTCCCCTCAGTGGTCTTAGGCTGGATGATGGCTCTCTGCCACCTGACCTTCTGAGCTGCCAGGTCTAAGAGGAAACTGAGTTGTAGGAGCTTCCCTGGGGCTCTGGGCTTAGTGGGTTTCCCGGTGATGACTCTGTTGCTCCTCTCCTGTGTCCCCACTTGGAGTTTGTGATGTGGGTAGGGGCAGGTGTGGCCATCACAGAGGATACGGCAGCAACAGGGCAGTTCTCCTTTGGCACAAAAGCCATGTGAGAAGTGAGGTGAGGGCTCAGTCAGGCTATGTGCTTGTGGGCAGGGAGGAACTGCTGGACAGGACAGAGGTCTTGTGTAGAGCTCATCACCTGGATTGTCCATCTTCATTCCCTCCCTGGCTGGGCTTGGGGTGAGCAGGTCAGTGCTCACCACAGTGACAGAATGGGCCAAGCCCTGGCTTCCTTATGGCAGGTAGAGAGTGGATGAATAGGCCCTATAGAGAGGCCAAAGGAGCCCCAGCACTTAGTCCCGACTGTAAAAAGTGCCCAAAAGTGGGGTCATGAGCTGGGACCAGAGGCTGGATTATTCACATTGATGGGGGTAAATTTGCAGGGGTGCCACTGGGGCCTTCTTGATCCCTGCCTGGAATGGGAAAGGAAGGACCATGGTTCTTTTAAGTTTCTGTTAAGTCCAATAGATGCTGCAGGGAGACACTTTACTCCCCCATTGGATGGTAGACCTGCCCCAAGGTTCCCAGGTTTGCTCAGTGAACGCTTGTCCGATGAGTGGCAGTGATGGTCAGCACCCAGCCACGAGAACACGGCTGCCTAAGAGCTGATGTGGAAGGAAATCCAGGAAAGAGCAGCTTTCTGGAGGCTGGGTGGGGCCAGGTAGGGTGGCCTTGTATTCTCTTTCCTCATCCTGAGCTCTCATTGTGGGTCAGACGCATGTCTCCCTATTGCCCAGGGATCACCTTCATGCACTCTGGAGGAGGCCACTCTTGTCATTCTCATGGCACAGTTAGGAAGCAGGACAGGCAGGACTTAGTGGTAGAGTATAGCAGAGGCTGGGCTGCCCCCATTTTGGGGAGCCACTAGGAGTGGGACAGGCTTTGAGAACTTTGGGACCAGGAGAGCAATGAGTGGAGGTCTTCAAGGTCAGAGGGCTGAGATGCAAAGGGGGGGGGGCTGCTAGGCAGCTGGAAACACCAGTGTGAGGCAAAAGGTCCTGAGAGCCAGGCACAGTGGTGCAAGCCTGTAATCCCAGCACCTAGGGAGGCTGAGGCAGGAGGATCGCGAGTTCAAAGCCAGCCTCAGCAAGGGCGAGGTGCTAAGCAACTCAAGCAACTCAGTGAGACCCTGTCTCTACATAAAACACAAAATAGGGCTGGGGATGTGGCTCAGTGGTCGAGTGCCCCTGAGTTCAATCCCCAGTACCAAAAAAAAAAAAAGTGTCCTGAGGTTCCTGTAAACACAACCTGCTGCAGCCAAGACTGACTCCCGCTGGGCTGGTGCCCGTCTTTTTACACCTGAGTGCTTGGCTCTGCAGCCTCACTGTGGGCTGGATGCCTTGCCAGTACACCCCTGGCCCCATCCCATGGCCAGATGGCAGGCACTTGCTGGTGTGAGCACCTCACTTACCTTCAGGAGCAGGTAGCCCCACATGGGGGAGGAGGCATGGGGCTATGGTCACTACCAAAGAGCAGCACCAACATTAAAGTTTGAAAGTGGAGAAAGTCAGGGTCTCTAACTAGGTGACCGCCCCTTGTACTGCCGTCATGAGAGTTTGCACACTGAGAAAGAAGGGGGAGCTATGTCCGGTGCCTCTCCAGCAGCAAGGAGACCCTTTCCAATGTGCCCTGTGGGCTCCCCTCACTTCTTTTTTTTTTTTTAGTTGTAGGTGGACAGAATATCTTTATTTTATTTTTATGTGGTGCTGAGAATCGAACCCAGTGCCTCACGCCTAGCATGCTACCACTGTGCCATAATCCCAGCCCCTCCCCTCACTTCTTCTGGGCAGAATTGCATCCTGTGATCCTGCCTGATCCAGAAATTGGAGAAGGCAAAAACTCAGCCTCTGCTTCTGGTCTTGACCAGTGAAAACTGGCTCCTTGGGGAACTCCCAGCCTGACCTGAAACTCTGCTGATAGGCAGAGGAACAGCTCCAGGCCTTTGGTGAGGAAGTAGCTGGAGCGCTGTCTGCCAGCTCTGTTCCATCATTGTGCTGAGAGTGGGCAGGCAGGCCTTCCGTAGAAGCCTTGGTGTATTGGGAAGATCACAGAGCCTGGGCTCCCTGGGTTGGGTGCCGTTTTTCTGGGCTCATGGGGCTCTATGCCCCACACTCCATGGGGATCCAGGCTGGGTCCTTGATGTTTCATTGATGCCTAGACTGACTGCTGTCTCCAGCAGCGTGCATTCAGGTGATCAGTGTAAGGATCATGTTTTTCTGCCTTCTGCCTAACACATATCAAAGTGCTTAATATTTGCTAATTTGATGGGTTAAAAGTAATAACACTTTCCCTGATCTCTAGCAGGGTGGCATCTGCTATGTAAAAGTCACACCAAGTGGCTGGGGTTGTAGCTTAGTGGTAGAGCACTTGGCTAGCAAGCACAAGGCCTGGGTTCCCTCTCCAGCAGTGAAAAAAATAACAAATCACCCTAAGCTAAATGGCTCAAACAAACCATTTTGCTGTTTGAATTGAGGGTTAGGAATTTGGACAACGGTGGTCAGGGCAAGTCTTTGGTTTTGTCACCAACTGGCAGCACCTGACAGCACTTGGCCAGCACCAGCCCAGCTTGGGGACCTCCTTCCCCTTCCAGCATTCTTGGTTGTTTCCGACATCTGCAAGATTGACCTGCAGGATTCAGGGGGAACATGCCCTGTCCAAGAGAGTGTGTCCAAACACAGCCTCTTTAGCCCCCGGACACCTTCTGTAGGCCTGTTTTCACCCTGGTGTTTCTCAGGCTGGCATGGATTCCAAATCAGGTTGGGGACAGAGGCCTGGCATCAGTCAAAGAGGAGAAGGGTATGTATGTAGAGAGCTGCTTGGGGCTGAGGATGAGCCAGGGTTTGTAGCAGGAATTCTAGCATTCTGAGGGTGATCAACAGGAGGCCTGGGCCACAAGGTGAGGCAGGCGTGGCTAGCCTCTGGCACTTGGACACTAAGTGTTCTTCCTGCCTGGTGGTCTCATTAGAAAGGCGTCAGGGTCTGACAGTCTTCCCCTCACATGACCCCATCAAGTCTAGGAGCAGCACAGGGGAAGGAGCAGAAACCTTGACCTCGCCAAAAGGGAGAAGAGGGGTGGAAACTAGGGTGCCTGTCACCGATTGCCACCGAATCCTTGCCTGGGTCTCTGCTGTGCTGTGGTTCTGTTGGGTTGGTTCTCCCTGTGACCAGCCTAGGCTGATTATCCAGCCATGGCTGCCTTTCCACAGGTTCTGGACATGTTTGTTGGATTCAGGAATCTGAGTTCAGCCTCTAGTGGGTCCTGGTAGGGCACTCCCGCTAACTCAGCCTCCTGGGCAGTGCTGCCCAGGAAGTCAGGGGCCCCACCCTCCAGGGTGCCAGACTGTGGACCTGCTCAGGCAGGTCTGACCACATTCCTACAGCAGGAGGGCTGGCAGTTAGCTTCCTGGAGCATGAAGGGGTGCCTTCCTGCCTGACTTGCAGCCTTGGGTTGTCCCAAGCATCCCTTATAGGGGCTATTTTCACAGGTCTGGTGGGGTGGGGCAAGGTTACCATTTTGCGGGTTACTACAGAAGTCAGGGTGAGTCACCCCCTTGGGTGGCAGGACAGATGAAACTCTGTGGCCCTCAGTTCCTTTGCCAGCCTGGTTCCCTGGAAAGCACTCTAAGATCAGGGATGGCAGGGTGTTCTTGGAAAGGCAGGAGGCTTTCTGTCTGGGTAGGGCTGCTTGGTCCTGGATGCGACCAGGCTGGCTGGGGCTCATGCCTCCCTCCCTTGCAGCCATCCGTGTGACCTGCCTGGGTTCCTGTGGGGTCTCCAGCAAGGCTAATGACGCAGCGTGGGTGGTGGAGGAGAGCTACTTCAACAGCTCCCTGTCGTTGGCTGACAAGGGTGAGTCTGGGGGCCAGTCCCTCACAGCACCCAAGTGGTGACCCCGGGGCAGCCCTTGGCCTGTCTGTCCTCCCCACATCTCCCTCTTGGAGCCCTGTGCTAACTCCCACGGCTGTGGGCTCTGAGGGGCTTCTTCCCCTGCAGGTACTGTGGCATTGCCTCAGAGTGTCTGGGTGGCTTAAGGGGGGCACCCTTCTTTGGTGCTGGGTCTGGGTGGGCTCTGACCTTTGTGCAGTCATTTTACACACCCCCTTCCTAGTCAAGCCAAGTTCTCACCTGCAGCCTTTCGCTCAGGCCAGGCCTGTGCTGCTGTGGGAGAGCAGTGTGGGCTGGGCAGCTGCAGGGCCACTGTGTGCGGGCACTGTGGCTGCCCCATGGGCCTCCCTCCTGTCTCTGCAGGGAGCCTGCCTGCTGGGGAGCACAGCTTCCCCTTCCAGTTCCTGCTTCCTGGTGAGAGCCCCGGTGGATGGCTGCTAGGGACAATGGCCTGGGAGGGTGGGCCCCACAGGTGGAGCTGCCAGATGCCAGTTCCTGCTCTCTCCCCAGCCACAGCACCCACGTCCTTTGAGGGTCCTTTTGGCAGGATTGTGCACCAAGTGAGGGCCACCATCGACACTGCACGTTTCTCCAAGGATCACAAGTGCAGCCTTGTGTTCTATATCTTGAGCCCCCTGAACCTGAACAGCATTCCAGACATTGAGGTGAGGAAGGGACAGTGGCCTCCCTGGTGGTCTCCGTCCATCCACAGCGGGGGCAGAACTGAGGGTCTGGGTGTGGCAGCCTCTATACTGAGCTGACCCCTGGTGTTTGAGGCAGGGCTGGATGGGCCTGTTTCAGTGCTGGAGGAATTCTGCCTGTACTCACCTGCTCCCCTCCTCCTCTGTCCAGCAACCCAATGTGGCCTCTGCCACCAAGAAGTTCTCCTACAAGTTGGTGAAGACAGGAAGTGTGGTCCTCACGGCCAGCACTGATCTCCGAGGCTATGTGGTAGGGCAGGTGCTACGGCTGCAGGCTGACATAGAGAACCAGTCAGGCAAGGACACCAGCCCTGTGGTGGCCAGTCTACTGCAGGTCAGTCTTCTGTGGCTACCCAGGCCTATCCCCGTGGTACAGGTGGAGGGCCATGTTGGTTGCCAGCCTTCTCAGGTTCATAAGCTGTTTTTTTCCCAGAAAGTGTCTTATAAGGCCAAGCGCTGGATCTACGATCTGCGGACCATTGCAGAGGTGGAGGGTGCCGGAGTCAAGGCCTGGAGGCGCGCGCAGTGGCAAGAGCAGATCCTGGTGCCCGCCCTGCCACAGTCAGCCCTGCCGGGTTGTAGCCTCATCCACATTGACTACTACCTGCAGGTTTGGTGCCGCTAGGGGTGGGATGGCCTAAGGCTGGGTGGCCTTGGCCCTGGCCCCTCACCACCCCATCCCCCCAGGTCTCCATGAAGGTGCCTGAAGCCACCGTGACCCTGCCCATCTTTGTTGGCAATATTGCTGTGAACCATGCTCCACTGAGCCCTGGGCCAGGCCTGGAGCCACCTGCTGGAAGCTCACCCCCAGTGGTGCCCTCTGCACCACCCCAGGAGGAAGCTGAGGCTGTGGCTGGTGGCCCTCACTTCTCGGACCTGGTCTCCCTCTCCACCAAGAGCCACTCACAGCAGCAGCCACCAGCTGCTGCCTTGCATTCTGTGCCTGTCGCCCCTGAGCCCTGTGCTCACGATGGCAGTCCTGCTCCCCACTCCCTGCACCCTCCCTTGTGCGTCTCTACAGGTGCCACTGTCCCCTACTTTGCAGAGGGCTTTGGAGGCCCAGTGCCCACCACCAGCGCCTTGATCCTTCCCCCGGAGTACAGTTCATGGGGCTACCCCTATGGTGAGTGGGAAGGCCAGGGGTGGGGCTGGGGAGGAGACGCCACAGCCCCTTGCAGACCCGACTCTCTCCCCACAGAGGCCCCACCTTCTTATGAGCAGAGCTGCAGTGGTGCAGACCTTGGCCTGACTCCCGGGAGCTGACCCTCGAGAGCTGACCTCATGCTGCCTTTCCTGGGGGGCCTGGCCTCTGCCCTGGGATGGGGTGCCCAGGGCCTCGTGCCTTAGCTCTCTGCCTGGCCTGGCCACTCAGGACTCATGCCTGTCCAGGCCACCTCTTGGCGGGACCAGCTTCTCCCGGCTTCCCTACTGTCAGCCCACTTCTCCCTGAGGTTGGGATGGGGGCGACAGGGACTGGAGACTGGAGAAACTTTGTAAATAAAGTGTTATATTTGTAGAGCTGGACAGAGGCTGGCCTGCCTCCAGCCTTGGATGCCCTGCAGCTTCCAGCCTGCATTGGCTGGATCTGGTGCTCCCACCTTTTCTTTGGCTCTACCCCATTCTTGCCCCTTCCCAGATGCATCCTTCCGCTGGCCTGCCCCATACTGGGCCCCACTTCCTGTGTGCCTGTGGGCCCTCTCCTGGCCCCTGGCTGGCACCTCCCCGTGGACATTCTTCTCCTGGGGGCACTCCTCTTCCCTGGTGTGTCCTGCCTCTTGGCTCCTCTTGGGGGCGCAGGGAGTGGGCAAAGCCTGGGTGCCACTCTCTGGTCCCTCCCCGGTCCTCTTGAGGATATGTGTTGGATTTGACCCTTGGCATTCTTGGGGACATACTTCATCCATTTCATGGGTCACTCTGGCTTGTTGGCCATTGGCCATCATTCCAGGAGGTGCAGTCTGGACACCCCACACCAAGGAAACTGGTGGTGGAGGGCTTGCCAGGTCCCTGCCTACAGCGGAACCCCCTACCCTTGGTCCTCTGGTGGCTGTTAACACCAATGCTCAGCTGGCTCTGCAGGCCACACCTGTCCCTCCACCCAGGACCATGCTTTGAAGGCTATGGTTTAGGCTCCCAGAGCTGCATAGGAGTGTTCTGTGCACAGCGTTTCCCAGAGAGGCATCCTGTTGGCTCTAGTCCAAAGGGAGGGCCTGGAGGCACTGCCCTCATTGCTCCATGGAGGGACTCAGTGGGGGTGGTCAGGGTAGATACGGATCACATGTCCTCTCTGGTAGAGTGGACAGATACTAGGTGTGTCAGCCACCTTGGCTGCATAACAAGTTCGTGACTCCTAGGGAACAGGGTGCGTAATCCCCAACCTCATTGCACCAGAGGACAGGCCGTCATCCCCAGGCTGTGGCTTCAGATGTACAGATGGGCTACGGGTTGTCACTGGCACATGCCGTAGGCCAGCCCTTGCAGCTGGCAGTGTGGGCTCTGGCCAGGCAATCTTGTATCCAGCTAACACTAACTCCTTGGGACAAGGGGAAGAATGGATACTGGGAGAAGGCAGGCAAGAGGCCACAGGTGGGTTAGTCTGCAGCACCTGCTGGAAGTAGTGCATCTGTGGCTGATAGGAAGGACTGCCTAGGTTGGGGTTCCACCTTGGCCTCTGGCCAGTGGCACGACCCTGCAGGTGCTTGGCTTCAGTCATTTATGAGGGTGCCAACAGCGCCCGCCTCTCAGGACTGTCTAGGCATGAGCACACGTCACCTGATGAGAACTACAGATAGGTGGTCAGTGGCCACCAAGGGAAGGAGGGGCTATAAAATGGGAGTGGGAAGCCCGCAGCCTGCTTGTCACACATTCACGGGCACATTGCCTGGTGAGGGGTTTCCCCATTTTAACTCCACATGTTCATCTAACAACTATTTGTCTCCTGTATTATTCTCTTAATTTTTTTGTGGTGCTCAGGATTAAACCCAGGGCCTTGTGCATGCAAGGCAAGCACCCTATCAACTGCACTATATCCCCAGCCCCTGTCTCCTATATTATTCTAGGCACATAAAACAGTGGACTATCATCCTTGGGTAAGAGACAACATGCCCACTAAGAGTGTAGGGGTGTCATGTCACATGCGGGCTACAGAGCAAGGTAAAGCAAGGGGCTGGGGATCTTGTTAACTAGGGGTAGACAGCAAAGAAGTGAACCCTGTAGATACTGGAGATAAAAGGTTTCCTGGAATGGACAGAGGAGGAGTGGAGATGGAGTGGGATGTGAGGAGGCTGGGCCAGGGGCTCAAGGGCAATGAGAGCAGTTGAATTACCCTGAAGAACCTGGGATGGCACTTAGGGCTATCCATTCCTTTTTATCTGTGTGTACTGACAATGCAGATGTAGCAGTCATTTTTCTAGTGTTTCCTCATAAGACAGTTCAGACTGGCTGTCAAGACTCAGAGCTTCCTTAGTTCCTGGTGGTGAGAACATCAATTTTTTTTTTTTTGGTACTGGGATTGAACTCAGGGGCACTCAACCACTGAGCCACATCCCCAGCCCTATTTTGTGTTTTATGTAGAGACAGGGTCTCACTGAGTTGCTTAGCGCCTCACCATTGCTGAGGCTGGCTTTGAACTTGCGATCTTCCTGCCTCAGCCTCCCTAAATGCAGGGATTACAGGTGTGCGCCACCGCGCCTGGCTAGAACATCATTTTTTTTTAAAATATATTTTTAGTTGTAGATGGACACAATGTCTTTATTTTATTGCTTTGTATGTGGTGCTGAGGATCGAACCCAGGGCCTCACGCATGCGAGGCAAGCGCTCTGCCGCTGAGCTACAATCCCAGCCCCTAGAACATCATTTTTGCTGTACGCTTTTCTCAAGTCTTAAGGACAAAAGGAACAGGTCTGGGCATAGGGAGCAGGTAGCCTAAAAGGCTTTATAAGGCTCTAGGTATACTGTCCAGCAAAGGCTGCTTAGTGTGCAAGAAAGTCCTTGCCCTGTGCACAGCAAGCATATGCCTGGCAGGGACTTCAACAGCCAGGACAGCATCTCATCTGAGAAAGCTCCCAGTCAACCCTTCCAGTGTGACATCACTCTCAGCCAGACATACCCTTCCAGCCAGAGAACCCGTTCCTAACCAGAGCTACTCCCCTAACTGGGACACCTGCCAACCAGGGTACTCCTCCCTACTGGAATATCCCCCTCCCATTTAGGACACCACTCCCAGCTGGACCACCCTCTGGGGTGTCCCCTCTGTGCAGCTTCTCAATCCTTAGGGCATTTTCCCAACCAGAATGCATGCTGAGTCTGGGGTTAGAGGTCAAGAGTTGAGTCTCAAGTTGTTCACCCTAGGCCAGCCCACAAGAATACCAATTTATTGGGGCTGGGGTTGTGGCTCAGTGGCAGAGCGCTTGCCTCGCATGTGTGAGGCACTGGGTTCGATCCTCAGCACCACATAAAAATAAGTAAACAAAATAAGGGCACATATAACTAAAAAAAATTTTTTAAAAATGCCAATTTATTTTATTTATATATATATTTGGTACCAGGGATTGAACTCAGGGTTACTCGACCACTGAGCCACATCCCCAGCCCTATTCCCTATTTTGTGTTTTATGTAGAGACAGGGTCTCACTGAGTTGCTCAGCTCCTCGCCGTTGCTGAGGCTGGCTTTGAACTCGTGATCCTCCTGCCTCAGCCTCCCTAAGTGCTGGGATTACAGGCGTGGGCCACCACGCCCAGCTCTAAATATTTTTAGTTGTTAATAGACCTTTATTTTATTTATTTACATGTGGTGCTAAGAATCGAACCCAGCACCTCACATATGCCAGGAAGCGCCATGCCCGAGTCAGCCCCAGCCCCCAGAACTCCAATGTAGAATGGGAGGATAGAGCAGTCCCTTTCGTCCACAGGGCACACTCTAAGATGCCTGGAGGCCTGAAATCACACGTTGTACTGAAACCTACACATACAATAAAATTTAACCCATGAATTTCATACAGGAACAGATGGACATTGACAAAAGAATTAGCCAGGTGTAGTGGCCCACACCAGCAGCTTGGGAGGCTGACGCTGGGGATGTGGCTCAGTGGTTAAGTGCCCCTGGGTTCCATCCTCTACCCTCCAAAAAAAGAATTATATAACATACTGTAATGAAAATTGCGTCTATCTCAAAACTATCTTATTGTTCTGTACTCACCCTTCTGTAAAGTGCCTATGTGATAGGAGAAGGTGAGGTGAATGGCGTAGGTGATGCAGGCTACCACTGACCTTAACCATGCTCTAGGAGACATCACCTGCTTTGGGTGATCCTAGACCACTGAGCCATCAAGGTGTGGGTGGTTGGATGCTAGTAGCAGATAATGTCTTCTTTTTGTGGTGCTGGGGTGGTAGGAATTGAGCCCAGGGCTTCATGCATGCTAGTCAAGTGCTCTACCTACAAGTTACAGCCCCAGCCCTTATTTTGTTTGAGGTAGAAGTTGCCCATTCTGGCCTTGAACTTGTGATCCTCCTGCTTCAGCCTCCCAAGTTGGTAAGAGTACAAGCTTGCATCTCTTGTCTGGTGTAGTTCCCCCCACACCCAACTTTTTGTAATAACATCAAAATTGGAAATTATTTTGTCTTTTCAACAACAACAACAAAAATGTTGCTGCATAAACTAATCATTTGGTGATCATATGAGTGAATCTAATACTGAGTTCCATCCAAGGACTGTATTCCCTAATTTTGTCTTTTAGCTGGGACAGTGGTGCCCACTCATAATCCCAGTTATTTGGTAGGCTGAAGCAGGAGGGTCCAAATTTAAGGCCGACTGTGACAAATTAGTGATAACCTATCTCAAAATTAAAAAAGGGCTGGGGATGTAGCTCAATGGTTTGGCACTTGCCTAGCATATGGGGCACTGGGCTCAAACCCCAATTTTATTTATTTTGGTACTGGGGATTGAACTCAGGGGCACTCGACCACTGAGCCACATCCCCAGCCCTATTTTGTGTTTTATGTAGAGACAGGGTCTCACTGAGTTGCTTAGCAGCCTCACCGTTGCTGAGGCTGGCTTTGAACTCGAGATTCTCCTGTCTCAACCTCCCAAAGTGCTGGGATTACAGGCTTGCGCCACTGCACCCGGCTTCAAACCCCAATTTTAAAAAACTTGTCCTTTCATGTCTGTTCAATTTGAAACACTTCAGCAAATTTTGGCATTGTCCCCACTTCTGCTCTTTCCGTGTCTTCTGTAGATGGCTCAAGTTCTTCCTTAAGAGCTTTTTCCTTAGCCAATGCCTTCAATTCTACTGGAAATAGGGCAGCATCTTCTTCAGTGCCAGAAGTTTTAGTTTTTCAGTCCAAACCTATTCTTCAGTCTGTGTAGCCATCCCTTACCAGAAGTAAATGGCTTGGTGCTCCCTATTTCAAGGGCTCCCTTGGGGAAGTCTTGGTATAGGCTCAATGCTTTCTGGAGGCTGCCACCAATTAGAACACGTTTCTGTTCATCTACCCACAAATCTACTGCCCTGTGTACTTCGATGTAGCGCTCACAGGCACTGTAGTGCACTGCTCCAGTGCGAGGTGCCACTGGGAAGCCAGCACAGATTTATTTTTCCTTCATAATTGCATGGATGGGAGATTCTTCTTACCTAGATCTTAGCAACCTTAGGATTCAGTTTCTCTCATGAAGTCGAGAACTTTCTCCTTTTCGAATAAAGGAAGCACTCTGCGGCCTCCTCTTTGGTAATATCCGAATTGCCAGCATCCTCTCTCCCGGGCTCTGGAGCCGTTACTAAGAAAAGTAAAGGTGCTGGGCTGCTCGTGAGCTCTCGGTGCCCACAGACGGCACGCAGCGCCGGTAGCGGGGACGGTGGGATTCCCTCAGCCACCCAAACAGCGCGCGATTTAAAGCCTAGGGACCAGCCGGGCACGGTGGCCACGCCTGCAATCCCAGCGACTAGGAAGGCTGAGACAGGAGGATCTCATGTTCAAAGCCAGCCTCAGTAATTTAGCGAGACCCTGTTATTTTGAGTTTTCAACAACAAAAAGTTGCTGCAGAAACAAGTCATTTGGTGAAAATACAGGTGACTTTAATACCCTAGGTCCATCCAAGGACCGTATTCCATCTCTTTGGGATTAAATAAAAATAAAATGTAAGAATGGCTGCGGATGTGGCTCAAGAGTTAAGAGTTAGGCGTTAACCCCCGGTTAAAGGTAAAACAAAGAAGCCTAGGTACTGTTCAATTCTGAATTTTCCAAGTATTTTCGAATGGCAGCTGCTTAGAATAACTGAAAGAGAAGTTGGCAAAATCTGAGACCGGCGGGGAAAGGCTACCCGGCACCCACTTCTGCACTCGGCTGTGCTGCTTCTCCACTGCAAGAAGATCCCCACCGCACTACCAGCCAGGAACGCCGAGGCCGGAGGCCAGCGCGCAGGCGCCACTTGGCCCCGCCCCAAGGCGCAGGCGCCGCTTGTGTTCTGCCCTAACGCGCAGGCGCCGCACGCCTCCGTCGCTGGCGCGCAGGCGCGGGCGCTCGCGCAGACGCAGACGCGGGCGGTCGGCCCCGCCCCGGCCCTGGGCCGCGAGGCGCGGGCGGGGCGATGGCGCGCGGGAGGGGCGGGGCCACGCTGCGGGCCCGGGCCATGGCGGCCGCCGATGCCGAGGTGAGGCGCAGGGCCGGCGGGGCTGCGCGGGGTCGGCGGGTGGCGGCGGCGACGGCGGCAGCGGCGCGCGGGTGGGGAGCCGGGCGGGCGGCGGGCGGCGAGCCGGGCGGGGACGCGCGCCCCCGCCGCCGCCGCAGGTCAGGCCGCGCCGAGGCCCCGGCGTCCGGCCCGCGCTCCGCCGGCGCGCTTTGTGCGCGACGGGCCCCGGCGGCGGCGGCGGCGGCGGCGAGCGGCCGTGGACCCGCATCCCCCGCCCGCGAGCGCGGCTGCCGCGCGCTGGCCGGGCCGGGCGGGCCGGGCGGCGGGGACAAAAGGGAAAGTCGGGCCGGCCAACTTGTGCGCCGCGGAGGCGAGGCGGCCCTGCGCCCGCTGGCCCGCGCCGTGACCTTTCGCTCGCTCGGTGCGAGAGCGTGGCACCATCTTTACGGAAAAGTTGGCCGTCCCGGCGCGCCTCTCGGCGGACAAAGCGCGGCCGCCGCGGCCGCCGGCGGGGCGCTCGCGCGGGGGGCGCCCGCGCCTCAAGTTTATTTCCGAGCGGCCGCGGGCCGGGCCGGCGAGTTGGCGTTCTTTTGTTTGGGGTGGTGGCTCCCCTCTCATTCCCGAGGGGGTCGTGTCCCGGCCGTGGCGGCGCGGACGGCGCGCTGGGCGAGGCGGGCCCGGTGCCCCCGCGGGCAGTGGCCGGACGCGCGCCCGTGGGAGCGCGGGCTGCCCTGCGGGAGAGCCGCAGCTGGTGGGACCTCTAGGCTAGGAAGTGACGGGTAGCGGGGAGTCGGCGTGACATCCAGGCACACCGGCCGACAGCGGGTCTGTGCTCCGGTGACGCGTAGTGGCTGTATCGCATGCTCTTCCTTGCTCTTTGGGGGTTTGTTGATGTAAGTGAACTGGGAAGGTGCAGGGAGTTCTCAGATTGACTGCAGGAGTGTTTGTTCAAGGACCGAGTTAGGCACCGGAACAAAAAGGTGCGTGAGAACATCCCAAGGCACTTGCAGGCTGGTAGGGGAAGATGTGTAGCGATCAGCAATATAATTTGTTGAGTGCCTGCTGTGTCCCAGGCACTGTGGGAAAAGTTATCTCATGTTTTCTCTGCACCGTGCAGCAGATACTGTTATTTTCTATTTAACAGATGAGGAAAATAAGACTAAGTAGGATCTAACTGCCAGCACTTACGGGCCTAGTCCTTGTTCAGTGCTGGGTACACATAGTAGGTGCTTAGCAAATGATGGAGGAGGGCATGGCCACAATATCTGATTCCACAGGCAGCCTCAAATAGAAGGCTTGACAGAGACTGTGCTAATGACAGCCCGTGTTTATGGAGCCCTGTGTGGGCCCAGCCCTGCGATACTGTGTTGACTACACTCACTCATACAAGCAGTCTTAGGAGATCAGTTCTGTTAAATCCCCATTTGCATGTGAGGAAACCCGTGTGGTAGGCCTCCTCTTACCAAGCTCGTGGCTAAGAAGATGAAGATGCAGGTAATCTGGCTACAGAGTCCATCCTTGTAAAACACTTGTTTTATCTTTTTTAAAAAAATTTTTTTTAGTCATAGGCACACACAATAACTTTATTTTTATTTATTAATTTGTATGTGCTGCTGAGGATCGAACCCAGTGCCTCACCCACGCTAGGCGAAAGCTCTACCACTAAGCCACAACCCCAGCCCAACACTTGTTTTATCTTGACAGATAAACATTTGAGGTTAATGAAACCTCTCTTTTTAGATTTATGATCTTTTTTTTTTTAATTCTGTTTTTTGATAGTACTAGGGATTGAACCTGGGGTGCTCTACCACTGAGCTGCAGCTCCAGTCCTTTTTTTTTTCTTCTTGGTACTGAGGATTGAACTCAGGGGTACTCGACCACTGAGCCACATCCCCAGCTCTATTTTGTGTTTTATGTCTACATATGTCTAGACAGGGTCTCACTCAGTTGCTTAGTGCCTCGCCATTGCTGAGGCTGGCTTTGAACTCGCAGTTCTCCTGTCTCAGCCTCCCTAAGTGCTGGGATTACAAGTGTGAGCCACCACGCTCGGCTCTGAGGCTGGCTTTGAACTCGCGATTCTCCTATCTCAGCCTCCCAAAGTGCAGGGATTACAGGCGTGCGCCACTGCGCCCGGCTTGTGAGCATTTTTTATGGAGTTACATGGTAGGATACTCTGTGGCCCAGTGGAAGTGGATAGGCATGGGATCATTGTTGCTACTAAATCTGGGAAATGGTTCATGGGTGAGGGTTTGCTGATTGCTGAATGATTAAACTAGCAAAACTGACGCTTCAAACTTTTCTTTCTTTTTTAGTACTCAGGATTGAACCCAGTGTACAAAACCATTGATCCACATCCCCAGTCCTTTTTATTTTTTATTTTGAGATGGAGTCTCGCTAAGTTATCTAGGGCCTTGCTAAGTTGCCCCACTGGCTTTGAACTTGCCATCCTCATGCCTCAGTCTCCCGAGTTGCTGGGATTACAGGTATGTGTCACTGTGTCTGGCTCACTTGACACTTTCTAACTGAATATTTATTTCCTTTTGCTTGGCCCACAAAAGTAATCAACACATTTGCTCACCAAAAAGGATTACTGTTGGGCATAATGGCTCACACCTGTAATCCCAGTAGCTGGGGAAGCTGAGGCAGGAGGATTGCAAGTTCAAAGCCAGCCTCAGCGACTTAGCAAGGTTCTAAGCAACGTAACGAGACCTGGTTTCTAAATAAAAAATAGAAAGGGCTAGAGATGTGGTTCAATGGCTAAGCACTCTGGGTTAAAATCCTGATCCAAAAAAAAAAAGAGCTGGGGTGTGGTGCTGCACACCTATGATCCTAGCACTTGGGAGGCTGAGACAGGAGAATTGCAAGTTCAAGACCCTCTTCAGCAACCGCTAGGTGCTAAGCAACTCAGTGAGACCCTGTCTCTACATAAAACACAAAATAGGTCTGGGGATGTAGCTCAGTGGTCCAGTACTCGAGTTCAATATTGGGTATCACCTCCTCCCCAAAAAAGAAAAAGACTAAGGGAATGGAATATGGCCTCTTCCCCTATTTTATAAGTGAGTAAGCGGGGATGCCTTTCCTGGGGTTCACGTGTATGTGCAGGATCAGAAGCTAGGGTGGTGCAAAGACTTGACCTAGCAAGAAGTCATCTTTCTGCAAGGGTGCCTTTTCAGGCAAATTCTGTAGTCTAAAAGTGTGGCTACTGTGTATCTTTTTTTTTTAAAGTAAAATAACATACAGCCGGGCGTGGTGGCTCAAGCCTGTAATCCCAGCACTTAGGGAGGCTGAGACAGGAGAATCGGGAGTTCAAAGCCAGCCTTAGCAATGGCGAGGCGCTAAGCAACTCAGTGAGACCCTGTCTCTACATAAAACACAAAATGGGACTGAGGATGTGGCTCAGTGGTTGAATGCCCCTGAGATCAATCCCCAGTACCAAAAAAAAAAAAAAAAAAAACAACATACATGCATAACTACAACTTACATAGTCAATTAGTACTAAAAAACATTTGAAAAGCCCTGAGAGGCAGCAGAGACTTGAAACTAGTATTTATTTCATGTTTCTAAATGTGTTTGATAATGCTTGTCCTGTCTTTATTCACCAACTTTAGGGATCATCTGTGGACTTCCACAGGTAGATGAAGACTTTTAATTCTTTCATAATCTGTCTTATGTTCACTCTGCCTCAGTCGCATAGGATTGTCCTGAGGATTCTCTCCACCCCATTTTCCCCACTCTGTTTACTCCCTTGTGGTGGTGGAGCATATTCTTCAGTAGGTTCCCAAGAAAGGGGCAGCAGGAGACAAACTTTGGGTGCTTGTATGCCTGAAAATGTATTTATTTATTTTTGGTACTGAGGATTGAACTCAGGAGCACTCGACCACTGAGCCACATCCCCAGCTCTATTTTGTGTTTTATGTAGGGACAGGGTTTCACTGAGTTGCTTAGCGCCTTGCCATTGCTGAGGCTGGCTTTGAACTCACGAACCTCCTGTCTCAGCCTCCTAGAGTGCTGGGATTACAGACTGGCCACCGTTCCCTACTAGCCTTTTTTTTTATTTGTCATGCAGGATAGTAAACAACTATGAAACCTGGGGCTTGAAGCCTTTTTTTTTTTTTTTAATATTTTTACGTTTTTTCAGTTGTTGAGGGATCTTTATTTTATTTGTTTATTATTTATATGTGGTGCTGAGAATCGAACCCAGTGCCTCACGCATGCCAGGCAAGTGCTCTGCCACTTAGCTACAGCCCCAGCCCTTGAAGCCTTTTTTTTTTTTTGGGTACCAGGGATTGAACTCAGGGGCACTCGACCACTGAGCCACATCCCCAGCCCTAGTTTGTGTTTTATGTAGAGATAGGGTCTCACTGAGTTGCTTAGCGCCTCACCATTGCTGAGGCTGGCTTTGAACTCGGGATTCTCCTGTCTCAGCCTCTCTAAGTGCTGGGATTACAGGCGTGGCCACGGCATCGGGCTCTGAATGTTTTTATGTGAGTTTTTACACCCACTCCCCTTCAAGGCTGCCGACACTGTCCCCACCTTGCTGTGGAGTCAGTAGCAACCACTTTAAATTTCTCCTTTCTCTGCTCTGTGGAGTGGTTTAGCTTTCCTTCACCTTCCTGTTCCTATTTTGTGTAGTGATTTAAAAAATCTCCTGGATGGAGTTGTTTCTCTTTCCTGTCCTTGTCTTTGGTGGATTTTGGGTAAGAGGAGAGGAGCTCAGAAGCACCTGTGATGGATCTCAAGCAATGGGTCCTGGCCCTCACTGAGAGCACCGCTTGTTGGTGCACAGGGCTGCTCCCTGGTCTTCTTACTGTGGGATCTGAGTTGGGGTGCCTTGGTCCTAGCTTGGTGAACCTAACAGGCCGGCATGGGGTGATGCTTTTCCCTTAGCCCTCCTCCCACAGGGTATCTAGGTCCATATGCAGTCAGTGCCAGAATAGGGGTTTCCTGCTTCTGTCTCCTACAGGTTTGTCTTTAAAAATTATTTAGCTTGTAAGGACCATATTTTGGCCTCCTCTCTTCAGAAACTTTAGGTTCTTTATCATTTCATTGGATTCACCCCGTCCAACAGGTGCCTGTACGTTAAGGCAAGTACAGTTTGACCTCAGCTTGGATTGCTCACTGAATTCACCTTGTAAAGAGTGGTTGTGAGAGCCTAGTTAATTAATTTGGCCAAAGGAATTTATGTAGAAAGCACCAATTCCAGAACTGAGATGTCCTGCTTGCTGTTTTTATTTTATTTTATTTTATTTTATTTTATTTTATTTTATTTTATTTTATTTTATTGTATTTTATTTTTTGGTACTGGAGATTGAACTCAGGGGCACTGGACCACTGAGCCACATCCCCAGCCCTATTTTGTGTTTTATGTAGAGACAGGGTCTCACTGAGTTGCTTAGTGCCTCGCCGTTGCTGAGGCTGGCTTTGAACTCGCGAACCTCCTGTCTCAGCCTCCCTAAGTGCTGGGATTACAGGCGTGCACCATCGCACCTGGCTTGCTTTTATTTTATTTTTATTTTTTAAAATTGTTCTAATTAGTTATACATGACAGAATGCATTTTGACATATTGTACACAAATGGGAGTTTATTTTTAAATTAAAAAAATACAGTTTTACCACTGAGCTACATCCTCAGCTCTTCTTAATTTTAGTTTTGTTTTTATCTAATTTTTAATATGTTCATATATTTTATTTTATGTTTTTTGGTACCAGGGATTGAACTCAGGGACACTTGACCACTGAGCCACATCCCCAGCCCTATTCTGTGTTTTATGTAGAGACAGGGTCTCACTGAGTTGCTTAGCACCTCGCCATTGCTGAGGCTGGCTTTGAACTCGGGATTCTCCTGTCTCAGCCTCCCAAAGTGCTGGGATTTCAGGCATGTGCCACTGCCTGGCATGTTCATATATTTTGTTTATTTATTTATTTTGGTACCGGGGATTGAACCCAGGGGCACTTGACCACTGAACCACATGCTCAGCCCTATTTTGTATTTTATTTAGAGACAGGGTCTCACTGAGTTGCTTAGTGCCCTGCCGTTGCTGAGGTGGCTTTGTACGTATGATCCTCCTGTGTCAGACGCCCAAAGTGCTGGGATTACAGGCATGTGCCACTGCACCCAGCCATGTTCATATATTTTAAATAAATCTCTGAAGGTTTTGGATTTTGAAGAAGTTGGAGTGATTAACTCTGTGGCAGTGGCTTTTCCTTGGAAAAGCCGTCTTTCTACATAAGAGGTCACTTTCCCAGGAACATCATTGTCAATTCATATTCTATTTTGGAAAAGTTTTTGAACTGCTTTTTCATTCACTTTTTGATTGATTTTGTTCTGTTTTTGTGGTGCTAGGGATGGAGCCCAGGGCCTTGTGTGTGCTAGGCAAGTACTCTACTGCCACTGAGCTATGCTACAGTACCCTTAACCACTTCTGATAGGTTGGTGAGAACTGACCACAATATATTTATTTATTTATTTATTTATTTATTTATTTATTTATTTAGGTACTGGGGATTGAACTCAGGGGTACTTGACCACTGAGCCACATCCCCAGCCCTATTTTGTGTTTTATGTAGAGACAGGGTCTCACTGAGTTGCTTAGTGCCTCGCCATTGCTGAGGCTGGCTTTGAACTCGCGATTCTCCTGTCTCAGCCTCCCTAAGTGCTGGGATTACAGGCTTGAGCCACCGCGCCCGGCTCACTGTATATTTAAAACACTTTTTCCAATAGGCTGAGAAGCATTTATTGAGTGCCTATTTATGAACTGCTATTCTAGGTATTTGTAAGAGAATAGGCAAGTTTTTTAGATTGGCCCACGATTTCAAGAATTTAGTAGTGTAATAGAGCAAATAGAGATGGAATTAGTTAACATAACTGAGGAAAGGCTGTGATGTGTTTGGAATGCTCATTAGGGAGATAACTAAGTTTTCTAAAAAATATTTTTAGTTGTAAGTGGACACAATACCTTTATTTTATTTATTTATTTTTTAATGTGGTGCTGAGAATCGAACCCAGTGCCTCACGTGTGCTAGGCAGTCCCTCTACCACTTAGCCACAACACCAGCCGTAAGTCTGGATCTTAAAGGAGGGGAGATAGGAAGTGCAGTGACAAAGTATTCAGTAGGAGTATTAAAAAAAAATAGGAATTTTAGTAGATTTGGAAAACTGAAACCTGGAAACCTCAGAATGCCAAGTATTGGTCATCGGTTTTTTTTCTGATCCTCATGAGTGTGCATGTTCACATTTAAAATGGGCTGTAGTCAATATTATATGCCATTTGTACCTTCCTCTTTCGTGTATCATCTTTATGGGTTCATGTCTTTAGCATTTTCAGTAGCTAATGGTGTTGGTTGTATGGGTGTCCCAGTTTCCTGCTTTGACCTGGGTGAGGTGGTTCTTTTGGTATACAGAGGAATTTCTAGGTCAGAAGGGGCAAGTGGCATATGATGAAGCTGGAGAGGCTGGGTGAGGATACACAGCGCCTTGTTACCAAGGTAGCAGGTTGAGATGTTTCATATGTAGTCACTGAAGGCTGTGAGGCAGGGAGTGGTCTATATCCGTCCCCCCCACCCTCCCCAGGGATCCAACCCAGGGCCTTGCACATTCTAGGCGAGCACTTAACCAACTGAGCTACAGCCCCAGCCTAGAGAGTCACATTTTAAAAAGGTGACCGGGCTTCTGTGTGGAGAGTGGAAGTGGGTGCAGTGCATAGACTTAGACCAAAGGTACAGGGGACCAGGGAATACAGGTCTTCAAATTTATTTTTTTGAGTAGTAAGACAGTTATATGGTCAGAATTCAAAAAGTGTAGCGTGAAATGTCTCCTTCCTGTTCCCTAGCTATTTAGTTCTCTTGGCAATTCACCAGTATTATTGTGCATCCTTCAAGGTATTTTTCTTTTTTTTTTTTTGGTACCGGGGATTGAACTCAGGGGCACTCGACCCCTGAGCCACACCCCCAGCCCTATTTTGTGTATTATGTAGAGACAGGGTCTCACTGAGTTGCTTAGCGCCTCGCCATTGCTGAGGCTGGCTTTGAACTCGCGATTCTCCTGTCTCAGCCTCCCTAAGTGCTGGGATTACAAGCGTGAGCCACCACGCCCGGGTAAGGTATTTTTTTGAATGTATGAGCAAATATAGATGTTTTAGGCTTTTATTATGGAACTTCTACACATCTACTTAAAAGTTTTTGGTGGTATGATGAATACCATTCCTTGTCCCCCAGCGTCAGCTGTCACTTCTCGTCGCCAGTCTCACTTCATCTGTGACAGTGTCACTTCCCACCTCATCCAAATTACTTTCATCTGTGAATATTGGAGCTAATGTAAATATTTCTCAGTCAGTAAATACCAAGACAGTGTTCAGGTTTCTTTTTTACTGGAGATTGAACTCAAGGGCACTGGACCACTGAGCCACATCCCCAGCCCTATTTTGTGTTTTATGTAGAGACAGGGTCTCACTGAGTTGCTTAGTGCCTCGCCATTGCTGAGGCTGGCTTTGAACTTGCGGTTCTCCCGTCTCAGCCTCCCTAAGTGCTGGGATTATATATAGGCTTGTGCTACCGCGCCCGGCTAGTATTGAGCTTTCTTATTTCAGTTTTAAATAGGGACCACATATAGTCTGTTCATTGCCCTCGGTGGATAGCTCTTCAATCTCAGGATTCTTTTTTTTGGTACTGGGGATTGAACTCAGGGGCACTCGACCACTGAGCCACATCCCCAGCCTTATTTTGTGTTTTATGTAGAGACAGGGTCTCACTGAGTTGCTTGAGTTGCTTAGCACCTCGCCCTTGCTGAGGCTGGCTTTGAACTCGCAATTCTCCTGTCTCAGCCTCCCTAAGTACTGGGATTACAGGTGTGCGCCACCGCGCCCGGTTTTTCCCCAGGTTTTTAGTTAATTTTTTCAATTTTTTATTAGTGCACTATAGTTGTACTAAATGGTGAGATTTTTTGTTACATGTCCACATATGCACACAATAAATTAATTTTTTACCTGACACATGGAAACATTTACATTGTAATATATCAATGTACTGTGTGATGTTTCAATATGTGTATATACTGTGTGATGTTAAAATCAGGTTAAGGGGCTGGGATTGTAGCTCAGCGGTAGCGTGCTTGCCTCGAATGCATAAGGCCCTGGGTTCAATCCCCAATACCACATAAAAAAAAATAAAATAAAGATAAAAAAAATCAGGTTAAACATACCTATTCAAATGTTTTATCATTTTTTTTTTTTTTTTGGTACTGGGAGTGAACTCAGGGGTACTTGACCACTGAGCCACATCCCCAGCCCTATTTTGTGTTTTATGTAGAGACAGGGTCTCACTGAGTTGCTTAGTGCCTTGCCATTGCTGAGGTTGGCTTTGAACTCGCGATTCTCCTGTCTCAGCCTCCTAAGGTGCTAGGATTACAGGCATGCACCATCACACCCAGCTTATTTTTTATGGTGAATGCATGCCATAATTTCTTTGTGCATTCTACTGTATGTGGACATTTGGGTTGTTTTGAGTTTTTGGGTATTCAAATACAATTGGCCCTCTGTGTCTGTGGATTCTGCAGATTTAACCAACCATACATTGAAACTGGGGAAAAATCATGTTTATATTCAATTTGTGCTGAGTTTTTTCATGTAATCATATCCTATGTAATACAACATGACAATTGTTTACATAGCATTTTTATTATATTTGATGTCATAAGTCACCTGGAGATAGTTTAAAGTATATGGGAGGGGGCTGAGGTAGCTCAGTGGCAGAGTGCTTGCCTCGCATGTGTGAGGCACTGGGTTCGATCTTCAGCACTACATAAAACTAAGTAAAACAAAAATAAAGACACTGTGTCCATGTATAACTAAAAAATATTTAAAAAAATAAAGTATATGGGAGGATGTGTGTGGGTCATGTGTGAATAATTCACATTTTACGTGAGGAACTTGAGCATCCATGGATTTTGGTGTCCATAAGGGGGTCATGGAACCAGTCCCCTCCAGATACTGGGGGGATGACTCCACCCTTTTAACATATTCAGCACATGATGCCAAAGGGACATGATGGTGGCAGAGACATCCTGAGGATGTGAGAGCTGAGTGTGATATTACAGTGGTTGGAGGCAGTAGCAGGTGCTTCAGAAGCACACCTGGAAGCAGGGCTGTGGGCCTCAGAGGGGTGCAAGGTAATGCTGGGCACATGGGAAGGAGTGAGGAGGCCAACTGTTAGGAACTGGCAGAGCAGACTGTCATTAGCAGGAAACAGGCAAATGCTAAGTTTGCGAACAGCCACTGGAGCTCCTGTGTCCATTGTTGTGAGACAAACATCTGGGGGAAGGTGTGGGACTTTTTGTAGTTTTTTGTTTTTTGTTTTTTTTGAGTACCAGGGATTGAACTCAAGTTACTTGATCACTGAGCCACATCCCCAGCCCTATTTGTATTTTAGCCACATCTCCAGCCCTGTTATATTTAGAGACAGGGTCTCATTGAGTTGCTTAGTGCCTTGGCATTGCTGAGGCTGGCTTTGAATGATCCTCTTGCCTCAGCCTCCCAAGCTTCTGGGATTACAGGTATGTGCCACCATCCCCAGCTAGTAGTGGTATTTTTTAGAGAGAGAGATCTTACTTTTTCTTTCTTTGTGACCTGAAAGATAACTACAGGTTGAATGATGGTCTCAAAGGAAGTGTGGTGGACCAATTTCTGTTTGTGTGGCCACTGTGAGTGGCATCAGCTGGTCTGCCAGGCATTTATAATTGAGCATAGGCCCTCTGAGGCTCTGTTGACAGGATCGTACTGGCACCAGTTAGAAGGGCTCTGGTTGGGACACGGGTGTAATAACGGTTGATGGTCACTGAGTGATTTGTATGGAGTTTCTTACTCTCTGTCAGGTGGGATTACCATTCCAATTTCTCCATTTCACAGAAGAGTAGGAGAAGGAGTGTGTCTTGCCGTTTTTGTTATCATTTTTGGTTCTAGGTTTGGAACTCAGGGCCTCACATGCTGGGCAAGAGGTCTGCCACTGAACCACATCTCCAGGCTGTCTTGCCATTTTTAGTGAGGTAACCTATAGTATCTTTCGGGTCACAAAGGAACAATGTAAAATCTCTTTAAGAGTCAGAGAAGCAGCCGGGCGCGATGGCGCACACCTGTAATCCCAGCACTGGGAGGCTGAGACAGGAGAATCGTGAGTTCAAAGCCAGCCTCAGCAACGGTGAGGTGCTAAGCAACTCAGTGAGACCCTGTCTCTACATAAAACACAAAATAGGGCTGGGGATGTGGCTCAGTGGTTGAGTGCCCCTGAGTTCAATCCCCGGTACCCCCCCCCCAAAAAAAAAAGAATCAGAGAAGTGGTTAGAGTTGGGCTTCCTGTCCATAAGCTATCTTAGTCCCCAACCAGGATGGAGAGGGGAGGTGAGGTTCCTGTGTGTACCAGGGACGAGCATGCACTCCTGTATGAATCTGTTTTGTCTGGTTTGTGGTGCTGCAACTTGGCTTTCTCAGCCTTGTCTTGCACAGTTTCATGAGGAAGTTTGAGTCAGTCAACAAGGAGCATAAACCCTAAACATACGTTTCTTGTCCCCTTCTATAATTCTTATCTCCATTTATTTGTCCTGTCTGCAAAACAATGCCTAATTTCTAATGTGGTCGGCAAGGAGGCTTCCCTTCTCAGACTTCATGTCTTCATTTTCTCTTGTTTCAGGTCACTTAGTTTGTATTACTTGATTTGTGTGTGTGACTCCTGAGCTCTGCCCCTACCCTTTCTGTGGCAGAGGTAAAAGGAAGGTTCTAGCCGGGCGCGGTGGCTCACGCTTGTAATCCCAGCACTTAGGGAGGCAGAGACAGGAGAATCGCGAGTTCAAAGCCAGCCTCAGCAATGGCGAGGCACTAAGCAACTCAGTGAGACCTTGTCTCTACATAAAAAACACAAAATGGGGCTGGGGATGTGGCTCAGTGGTCGAGTGCCCCTGAGTTCAATCCCCAGTACCAAAAAAAAAAAGGAAGGTTCTGCTGAGGCTGCCATAGGAAGGCAGCATGGTTCTTGTCGAGGAAAGCTGGTCTGGTGATGGACACGTATCTTGTGGAGAGGCTATCATACTCTCTCCTGTCTGGCATTTATTATCTACTCATGTGGAGAGTAAGGATAGTAGTAGTGGTGAGGGGTCCCTGGGCAAGTCTGTGAGCTCCCGGTTGGAATTGAAGACTCACCTTGTGATTGTCATGCCACCTTGTTTTGTTTCTGCTGCTTTGTGTGCTCTGACTGACCGCCCAGGATTAAGATCAGCTTCTTTCCTCAAGGCACCCAGTTCTTTCTTTTAGCCTTGTCAGTCATTAAGCACGTTGGATTGAGATTTGGGGCAGCCTCCTCCCCAGTTGAAATCTCTGGGGCCAAGATTTGTTGGGTCAGTTTGACACCACTTGTGTATACAGTGCCTCATAACTGAGTGGAACAGCACTATCCAGCAGGACCTGGTGAATACGTGACCATTGCTAAGCAGAAAACTCTGGCCTTTGAGGTCCTTGAGGGCCTCTGCGGAAGAGTTGGGGGTCTCCCTTCCCAGGAAGTGAGGTAGAGCCCTGTGACTCCCAGATACCTCTGTTTTTGAGTGCTGGGGGTGCACAGCAGGGCATGGGAGGAGGGAAAGAGGTTGTCTGCTCTTTCCTGTTGTCTGAAGGAAAGCAGGGTCTGCTTTGCCCAACCCTGGAGCTTCAAGAGCTATTGAACAGAGGAGAAAAGACAGGACATACGACTGTTCGGTGTTAACTGAATTCATCCACCGTGCCTTGTTTCTTATGATGAAATTTGTATTAAAAAAATAAAAGCCGGGCTGAGGTTATGGCTCAGCGGTTGAGCGCTTGCCTCGCATAGGTGAGGCACTGGGTTTGATCCTTAGCACCACATAAAATGAATAAAGATATAAAAAAGTAATAGCACATTAAAAAAAAAAAAGAATTGTTTAAAAAAAAAAAATAAAAGCCAAGCCGGGCACAGTGGCTCACGCCTATAATCCCAGCACTTTGGGATTATAGGAGAATCGTGAGTTCAAAGCCAGCCTCAGCAACAGTGAGGCGCTAAGCAACTCAGTGAGACCCTGTCTCTAAATAAAACACAAAAAAGGACTGGGGATTTGGCTCAGTGGTCGAGTATCCCTTTTGTTTACGGGGGAAAAAAAAGCCAGAATATTGTATCTCTAGTTTGAGAATATTTTCTGACAGTTTGTCAATCTGAGTACTTATATGTGATAAATATATCATTTAATGGATTGTAAGGACTTTCGTTATTTTAAGGATTGCCTTATGCTGGTTTGTTTTAATTTATGAGCATCTAGTTCAGGTGCACACTGATTTGTATGGCACAATTGAAGCAAACGTTTTGGCAAGGATGTTTTGTTTTGTTTTTTGGTACTGGGAATTTAACCTAGGGGTACTTTACCAGTGAGCTCTATCCCTATCCCTTTATTTATTTATTTATTTTTAATTTTGAGACAGAGTCTTGCTAAGTTACTGAGGTTGGCCTTGAACTTGTGATCCTTCTGTCTCAGCATCCTAAGTTGCTGGGATTACAGGTGTGCCACTGTGCCCAGCTTGGATTTTAAGATCAAAACATAAGATGTGGCTATTCTGGAACATGTGTGGACTATTGGGGAGTGTATGGAGGGAATTGGTAAATTGCCTTTCTCTTGTAGGTTATAACTGTGTTCCTCCTTGGAATATCATTTTTGTGTTTTGCTTTATTTTCTTTGCTTTTATATGATGTCCAGGATTATTAATACTTTGCAAGATGGGCAGACTTTTTTAGTTGTTGATGGACCTTTATTTAACCTCTTTATTTATATGTGCTGCTGAGAATTGAATCCAATGCCTCAACATGCTAGGCAAGTGCTCTGCCACTGAGCTGCAACCATAGCCCATAGCTTGACACTTTGAGATGGTGCAGAGGCCTTGCTGTGGTTCAGGAGTGCTCTCTCTGAGGGCTGTACTCTGAGCACCTTATCTATTTTTACCTAATTGTTAGGCAGCCCTTCCAGTTGGCAACTATTACACTGCCTTATAGGTGAGACAGATCGGAGAGGTGGAGTCACCTGCCAAGAGCCCTATTTCTTGGAGGAGGCCAGGATGCTATGGCAGGGCATAATGAGGAGGATGGAGGAGTGTGGTGGCCAGTGCAGACCCTGAGGCCTTGTCCTAACTCTGAGCTGCTGGGCAGCTGCGGGGGGGCTTTTGGGTGGAGGAGTAACCTGTTCTGGCTGCCTGTGTGGGGCAGAGATGGGCCTGGGAGGCCCTTCAGGAGACGTGAGAGATGTAGGGAGTTTGAACAAGGATGGTAACAGTGAAGGTGCAAGAATTGGTCAGATTCTGGGTGTATTTTTTAAAAATGTTTTTTAGATGTTGATGGACTTTTATTCATTTTATTTATATGTGGTGTTGAGAATCGAACCCAGTGCCTCACATGCTAGGCAAGTGCTCTACCACTGAGCCATAACCCCAGCCCTTGGGTTGTATTCTTTTTTTTTTAATTCATCAAGGCTTATTTATAAGTATATTATGAAAGTCCCAGATTATCTACAGTGATGTTTAAATTAAAAAAAATTTTTAAAGTTGTAGATGGACACAATACTTTTATTTTATTTATATGGTACTGAAGATTGAACCCAGGCCTGACGCATGCTAGGCAAGTGCTCTACCACTGAGCCACAACCCCAGCCCAATGATGTGTAAGTTTTGAAGAATGACTAAGTATTTTGGTTGGAAATATACTGTTGTAATTGTACCTCCAGCTGATTGGAGAATTTGCTTTTGGATTTCCTGAATTTTCAGTGTTCTTGATAGCTTTTTAACATGACTGTTTCCATTCTTTTTTTTTAATATTTTTAGTTGTCAGTGGATCTTTTATTTATTTATATGTAGTGCTGAGGATTGGATCCAGGGCCTCACACATGCCAGGCAAGTGCTCTCTACTACTGAGCCACAACTCCAACCCTGTTCCCACTTTTTTTGGGGTGGGGAGATACTGGGTACTGAACTCGGGGGCACTCGACCACTGAACCACATCCCCAGCCCTATTTTATATTATATTTAGAGTCAGGGTCTCACTCAGTTAGTTACTCAGTACCTCGCCGTTGCTGAGGCTGGCTTTGACTCCTGAGTCACTAGGATTGCAGGCGTGTTCCACCATGCCTGGCTTGTTTCTACTCTTTATACTAGATTTACATTTTTTTTTTAATTTTTTTTTTTTAGTTGTAGATGGACACAATGTCTTTATTTTATTGCTTTGTATGTGGTGCTGAGGTTCGAACCCAGGGCCTCATGCATGCGAGGCAAGCGCTCTACCGCTGAGCTACAATCCCAGCCCTAGATTTACATTTGAAGGAAGAGCAGAGAGGAGTAGGTGAGTGTCTTGGTTTGTTTGCTGCTGCTATAATAGAATATCTGAAACTGGCTCATTTAAAATGAACAGAAATTTATTGACTCAGTTCTGGGGGCTGGAAGTCCAAGATCAAGGTGCAGGCATCCAACAAAGGCCTTTTTGCTGCTCTTCCCATGGTGAAAGGTGAGAGGGTAAAAGGGAGAGCAAGAGAGGGCTGCCCTTGTCTTTTTTAATGGCATTAATCCCTTGAGAGCATGAGGCTGTGCCCTTACGGCTTGGTCCTCTCTTAATAGGTCCCAGTGCTTAATACTGTTACAATGGCGGTTAAATTTCTACTTGAGGTTTGGAGGGAGAGATGTTCAAACCATGGCAGTCAAACTGAGGAGTTTTTATTTTTAGAGCTTTACAGTTGTACATAGTAGTTAGGTTCATCCTGACCTGAGGAGTCTTTTGGCTTGAACACATGAGAGGGTGTTGCTGTTGATTGAGAAGGGGAAGTCTGTGGGAACAGCAGATTTTGGGTAGAAGATGGAGGTGCGCATTAGATGTTAGGTGTAAATGTATTATGGGAAGATTCTCCACGGAGTTCATGTGCAGAAGAGGGCTGTGGAGAGTTCTGGGACAGTGAGATCCCACAATGAAGGACCAGGAGAAGCCAGCAGAGGAGACTGAAACAGCAGGAGAACTTGAACAAGACTCAAAGGAAGTGTTTTGTAAAGACAGAGTGATCATCTCTTTGGGCAGTTGCTAGACATGTGAGATGAAAATCAACAACTGACCCTCAAATTTGGTCAAGTGGAGGTCCTTGGTGACTAGTGAGTTTTATCACATCATCTGAGTTGGTTTAAGCATCACCTACATGTGGTAGGTGCTGCTGTGTTCACTAGAGGTCTGGTGACTTAGGGGTCTGCCTTGGGTTCAGTGTGGAAGGCACAGCGTGGAGGGGATAGCCTTCTACGTTGGGGGATGGTTGGGCAGAAATCAGAAGACTTAAGAGGTATAGGTAGGAATAAGCCCTTATTCACCTTGAAAATGAAGAGGCGAGTGCTCCAGGACAGAGCCTGAATCTCCCTATGGGCTGAAAACTTGTGCAGGGCCCCTCCCAGGTCTGCCTTGGGTCTCTCAGGTGCGGCAGCCTGCCCAGGTGGTATGTGGCAACAAGTCTTACAGACTGTGAGCGGTTGAATGCTTACAAGGTATCCTTATTTTGAGACCACTTAAGTGTTTTGTGAAGTTTCTTTTATCACTTTCTAGGGTAATGTCTGTGGGAAAAGGAGCTGCCTGCCTGACTAGGCTTATGGGGTGGGCTGGACTTGCTCAGGATTCTTGTCCTGGTTCTAAGGGTGGCGAGAAGGTTTTAGGCCAGGAGTGGCTTAATGAGGTTTGCATATTACAAAGGCCATTCTGCTCTGTGTGAGGGAGGGATCGAAGAGGGACTGTGTGGAGGAGGCACGCGTAGTCCTCAGGAGCTGGTGGTGGCTAGTTTGATGTGGCAGATGAGGAGGGTACAGGACTACTCCTGGGACTGGGCCTCAGTTGGAGGGGGATTTTCTCCAATAGCAGTGTGGGTGGTGTATAATTCACCAAGACTCGGGGAGGCTTTGGAGTGATGCAGCCCACGTTCTGCAAAGACAGGATGATAAATATTTTAGATTTCGCATGCCAAAAAGCAAAACCAGTGATAATGATAACTTTAACAAATATTTACCGGTACTAGGGATTGAACTGAGGACTTAACTCATGCTAAGCATGTGCTCTACCACTGAGATACACCCCCAGCTCCCTTCAGGTTTTTTTTTCTTAATTTTTATTTTTTTATTTATTTTTTGCTACTGGGGATTGAACTCAGGGGCACTTGACCACTGAGCCACATCCCCAGCCCTATTCTGTGTTTTATGTAGAGACAGGGTCTCACTGAGTTGCTCAGCGCCTCACCATTGCTGAGGCTGGCTTTGAACTTGGGATTCTCCTGTCTTAGCCTTCTGAGTCTCTGGGATTACCAAGTGCGCCACCGTGCCTAGCTGTGTATGGTTTTATTTATTTACTTTTTAGTAGCCCATGAGTGCTTGCTTCTCAGTATAGACAGGAACTGTTAATTCATTCCTGGGTATGTTCATTTGTTCATTTCTTTTTTTTTTTTTTTTTTAAATATTTTTTTAGTTGTAGATGGACACAATGTCTTTATTCTATTGCTTTGTATGTGGTGCTGAGGATCGAACCCAGGGCTTCACGCATGCGAGGCAAGCGCTCTACCACTGAGCTACAATCCCGGCCCCATTTGTTCATTTCTGGAACAGATGTTTAGTGCCAGGTGTAGGCTTGCGAAAGAAGCGAGCAGTCTAAACCTGGTGCCTGCCTGGTGTTTGTGAAGGTGCTGGGTGGTGTTCTGTCTCTGGGAAATGCAAGTACACTTTGGTGATTGCCATTAGACGTGAACCAGTGTTACAGGAACAGCAAGCAGCACATACTCGACCTCTTCGGTGGCTGAGGAAGGCTCCCTGGAATTTTCTTCTCCTGCACAGAGATCACAGGTGTCTTTTTTTCTTCCTCAGGATTCCAAGTGGAATCTTGTGTAATGCTGGGCAGCTGCCCCTGTGTAGACCTGGGTGGAGAGGAGGCTGTGATCTCCAGAAAGGTGGCTATAGCTCCATGTGGCTTTTGGACTTCAAGAGTCCAAAAGTGTGGCCACTGAGATGTGCCATGTGAAATGCACACTGGATTTCAGAGACTTAACGAGATATTTTGCATTTTTTGTACTAATTATTTTATATTGTTTATGTGTTGAAATACTAATGTTTGGATGTATACTGAGTTAAATAAAATTTGTCAAAATTACTTTTGGGCTGGTGATGTGGCTTAGTTGTAGAGTTTGCTCAGCGTGCATGAAACCTTGGGTTTGTTCCTGGGTTTGCCCACAGTGCACCACAATAAATAAATATATAAAACATTTTAAAAATTATTCTTATTTTTACCTTTTTAATATGGATGCTAGAATTTTTTTGTACTGGTAATTGAACTCAGGGGCACTCAATCACTGAGCCACACCCCAACCCTATTTTGTATTTTATTTAGAGACAGGGTGTCACTGAGTTACTTAGCCCCTCACTTTTGCTGAGGCTGGCTTTGAACTCTCAATCCTCCTGCCTTAGCTTCCTGAGCTGCTAGGATTACAGGTATGTGCCACTGTGCCTGGCAGGATGCTAGAAAATTTAAAATAATGTCTGTGGCTCATACTGTATGTCTATTGGGCAATGCTGCCACAGCCTAAGTTAACACAGTTCATCTTAACTGTGGACTGTCTAGGGGGAGAGCCCTGTCAAGGATGAGGGAGAGGGTGAGGGATTGATTTTCCAGGAAATGGAAAGAATGACAGAGTGCGAGGCGTGAGGAATGCTTCCATGTGGGTAAGAGGAGGGAGGCCTAGGGAGGACTGATCAGCAAGTGGAGAGCAGGCTCACAACCTGTGTAGGTGCTTGCAAAGAAGGGTCAGAGAAGCCAGAAATCAGGCATGTGAGGGAGGTGTGCTGCTGTTCTGTATCTGCCATCAGGTAAGGTACAGGCAGTGAGCTGCACTGTAGGTGGAGTCTTGGTTTGGGTCCCTGCATTGCCACAGACGTAGTGTTGGAGATTTGATCTGCTTTTCGGCTTTGATGGTTTGTCATCTTTAGAAAACGTGGGAAATTTATGTTCAGATTCTCCTTTATTTTCCTGTGAATTAAATCCCAGTCACTCAGATTTCGTTCTGCCTTCATGCCTCCTGCACTGTAGCTGCACTCTAAGCCCATTCTGGGCAAGCTTCCGTCTCCACCTCTCCTTGGGCATCTTTCAGTGAAGGTAGCCCTTGGCCTAGATGCTGTTGAGTCTGTTGATTCTTTCTTAGCCTATAGCTCACCAGACCTCTGGTAACATTTGGCATATAACTCAGGAAGAAAGGGGTGATTGGTTTTCTTCTTTGGCTTCTAAAACACCTCACTATGCTGGTTTTACTACACCCATTGAAGCTTCTCTGGTGTGAGACCCTGCTGCTGAACCTGGTCCCAGGGCTCAGTCCTGGTCTCCCTGTTCTATGTCCTTATTATTTAAGTGATCCAGTGCTCTATTGACCCCACCCTCATATCTCAGCCTAACTTTTTGTTTTGGCATCCAGGTGTGGGGACATGTTGATTAATAGGCCCCTTCAGCGCAGCATGGCACGTGAGCTCTCTCTCTACCTCCAAGCCTGCTCTGATTCCCACAGTGATTGACCCTGTATGGAAGACGTTGGCTTTGCTTCCGCGGTGCATCTTTTGCTCCTACTCAGTGTTGCTGTAGTCCATATCTACCTCTTCTCCCTGCTTCCTGTGGCCCCTGTGCTCTCTCTGTCTTTGTGAAGTGTTAATGCTCTGCAAGTCACCTTCCTGTGGCTCCTAAGGCCCTACAGTGTCTTTCCCTTGCATGCCCCTGATCTTCTAGCCTGTCACTTCCCCCTGGCTCACTGTACTCCAGGTAAAGTGGCCTCCTGGTTGTTTTCATATGTCTGTGGCTCTGTGCCCTTCCCTGGGCTCCAACAGCACCTTGCTTTTTCTTCAGGTCTGCTCACCTGGGAAGCTACTTCAGGCAGTACCTGTGGACAGTCTCTCCACTCTTCTTTTTCCCGAAAGCCTCATGTGGCTTTTGGACTCTTGAAGGGTGGCCACACTTATTAAGAGTGTGCTGGAAGACCAAGCCACCAAGCTTGGTGGAGCTGCTCCGTGCTAGCCTGGGTACTGGGGAGGATCTGAGACTGTCCCATGGGGTTCTGCTCTTGGGCCTTGCAGGACTGTTTGGCCCTGTGTGTCTTACGTGCTTAGAACCCTGAAATGTTTTTGCTTATTGACTAGAGGCTGTGTCCTGAAGGTATCTGGAGACGGTGACTCTCACTGAGAAATCTCCAAGTGATACTTTAGTTATCATAGTTTTATGATAGGGCTCTATCTGGTTTTGCATGTTTTAAAATCCTTATCTGTTATCTAACCCCCAACCCCCAGTAAGAGTCTTCTGTTTAGCGTTTCCAACAGGAAAATAACTTAATGTTTAGAATGTTTAGCATTTTGTTGTAGGCAGTGAATTGCTAAATATTAAAATGTACATCTGAGTAGTAGATAAAATTTCTGAAAAATTTCCCCCCAACTTACTATTTTGCAAGCACTCATACTCCCTCCACCTAGATTGTCACTCCTTTATCCTTCTTCTGCTCTATAACATGTTTTGTGTTGTTTTTTTCCTGGGCCATTAGGGAGAGGCAGATGTTGGAACCCTGCACCCCTAAGTTTTCCAGTGTGTGTCTTGTCAGAACAAGTTCATACTTACAAACGTGAAGCACATGTAGGAAATTTAATGTCGATACTGTACCGTTAATTTGTTTATATTCAAATTTCTTCAGTTGTTCCCCAAATATCCCTTATAGATATTTTTTAAAATTAGGGATAATGTATAGTATTTGATTTTATATCCCTTTTATCTGATTTGATTTAGAATGTGCTCCTTCCCCAAGTCTTTCGAGACTTGTGCAGTTTTGAGGATATTAGGCCATTTGCTCTGTAAAATGACTCACAATCTGGATTGTCTGATTATTTTCTTTATGGTTTTATTCAAGTTAAGTGCTTTTGACAAGAACACTATGGAAGTGGTGATGTGGGCTCTTGGGCTGTGTCAGGAGGCATGTGTCGAGGATCCCAGTGCAGCCCTTTGCCCAGGTGGTGTGTCATCTCACTGGTCTCTGTTGGGCAGGTCTGCCCAGTCAGTAAACTCCTCCTGCCCTTCCTTAGCTTCACTTTTCTCTAAAGAAGAGCTTGCTTCCTTGCTCTTCCTTGTTTTAGTATTACTCTACAGAATGGCGTGTATAGTAATGAATTTGTACTGGTTTAATGCGTTAAAATCTGCTTTTGCCATTTGTCTTTCGATATTCAAATCATTCCCTTTTGGCCAATGAGAACCCTTCAAATAAGATTCTAGATCTTTTTGGCATGTCCCCAGTAGTCTCCTGAGCACTTCATTGTGGGACAACAAAATTATTTTGTATAATTCTCAGTAATTAAATCTGGAAACCTTGATGAAATAGCTACTTTCCTAGGAAAGTACAACTTGTGGAAACTTACCCTAGTAAAGATAGTGTATTAGTTTTCTATGGCATTGTAAAAAAATTCCCCAAACTTAACAGCTTAAAACAATATATTCTTTGTTGGTTTCTGTGAATCAGGAGTCTAGGCGAGGTCCTTGGAGGCAGAGTCTCATCTGTGGCCATCAATGTCTCAGTGTTCACTTGGAGCAGGGTCTCTCTCTTTTTTTTTGGTACTGGGGATTGAACTCAGGGGTACTCTACCACTGAGCCACATCCCCAGCCCTATTTTGTGTTTTATGTAGAGACAGGGTCTCACTGAGTTGCTTAGCGCCTCGCCGTTGCTGAGGCTGGCTTTGAACTCGTGATTCTCCTGTGTCAGCCTCCCTAAGTGCTGGGTTTACAGGCTTGAGCCACCGCGCCCGGCTTCTCTCTTTTTTTTTAAGTTGTCAATGGACCTTTATTTTATTTATTTATATGTGGTGCTGAGAATCAAACCCAGTGCCTCATGCCTAGCATGCACTCTACCACTGAGCTACACCCCAGCCCCACAGGGTCTCTTTCTAAGCTTGCTGTCTGTCCTACCTGTCCTGTCCTGTCCCTCTCCATCCTTTCATTATTCATCTGTCTGTCCATCCATCTATCATTCCATACAGCCAGTTTATCCATCCATTCATCCATCCTGTCTGTTCCCTTGTCTGTTTATCCTTCCATTCAGTTTGTTTAGTCTATTATCTATCATATATCTGTCCTATCTCTTCAATTTACCCTTCCTTCGTCTCTTCCATTTTTGTTTTTTAGCTGTGGATGGACAACTAAGCAAGCACTACCATTTGAGCTACAACCCCAGCCTCCCCCCCTTCATTTTTCCCTCCATCTTTTCTCTTTATCTGTCTGTCTGTCCATCTGTCTGTCCGTTCTATCCTATCTGTTCCATTCACTATCTAAATATATCAATCCATCCTGCTTATCATTTCATTGATCTTTAATTTTTATTTATTTATTTATTTTGGGACTGGGGATTGAACCCAGGGGTTCTTTACCACTGAATTATATCCCTGGCCCCCTTTCCTTTTTTATTTTGAGATAGGGTCTTGCTAAGTTACTGAGGGTTTTGTGTTGCTGAGGCTGGCCTTGAACTTGTCATCCTCTTGCCTACGCCTCTTGTGTTGCTGGGATTACATGCATCATCATGCCTGGCTGATGTTTAATATTTATTGGTGAAGTTGAGCAATGCAGCTGGACAGGAGACTTACTAGAGGCAAAAGAATAAAAAAATGGGACTGGGATTGTAGTTCAGCGGTAGAGCGCTTGCCTTGCATGCGTGAGGCCCTGGGTTCGATCCTCAGCACCACGTACAAAGCAATAAAATAAAGACATTGTGTCCATCTACAACTAAAAAAATATTAAAAAAAAAAAGAATTAAAAAATGAGTAATACTTGCAAATGAAATCAAGTTTTAGTATTACTCCACAGAATGACTGTAGAGAATGGAAAATCTGAGATTCGGTGCTAAAATACAGACAATGAGATCATTCACAGGACTGATATATAAAAAAATCAGTAGCCTTAGCCCAGTGTGGTGGCACGTACCTATAATCCAGTGACCTGGGAGTGCGAAGCAGGAGGATCGCAAGTTTGAGGCCAGCCTCACCAATTCAGCAAGGCCCTAAGCAACTTAGTAACTTAACCTTGTCTCAAAAAAAAAAAAAAAGGATGGGGATGTAGCTCATGATAAATCCTCCCCCCCATTTAATCCTCAGTAAACGCCCCCCCCATAAGTAGTTTTCCTATGTACAAAATAGTAACCCCATTTACATAGCAACACAAAAAATATAACACTTTGAAACAGGTTTAGTAAGATTTGCAAAGCTTTGTGAGGAATGCTGTAACATTATTGCTCTTGAAACAAAGACTTGAACCAAGGCAAGACTCTTGTTTTTGGGTATCATAAAGATACTTGTTTGCCTGAGTTAGTATACTAAGTTACCTTTTTCTCTGTAAAAATGCCATTAAGGAATCCTTCTTAGTCCTGTGTTTTTCCCCATATCTCATATTCATTTAGTCCAACAGAAAGCCCCCATGTTCTGTTCATAACCTGCCCCATTTGTCTGATCACTGTCCCCCACAATGGCTTCACTGCTGGGTCCAAGGCACCACTGTGTCTTGCTCAGATTATAGTTACTGCTGAACTGGTCTTCCTAGTTCTTCTGCTTCCATGCTACATCTGCCTGTTACGACTTAAGTGTGTTCTCCCAAAGTTTATGCCTTAGAACCTCAATTCCTAAGTGCCACAAGGAGGCTGCCTTGGTGGGGGGATGTTTGGGTTGTGGGGTGGAGCCTCAGGAGTGGATTAATGCCTTTTCCTGCTTGCCCTTCCACTTTCTGCCATGAGTTTAAGCAGCACAAGGCCCTCACCTAAAGCCATGTAGGTGCTGGCAGCATGCTCTTGGTCTTCCCAGTCTCCAGAACTATGAACCATAATAAACGTGTGTTCTTTATAATCACCAGTCCTGGTCTTTTGTTATAACTACAGAAACAGACTCGTGGGCACCACCCTGTCCATCCCCCACTTGAAAAGCCAGGCTGGTCCTGGTTCTGCTGTTCTACTCTAGGTTTTTGCAAAAATGTTACCATTGGGGGAAGCTGGGTGTTAGTGAGTTGAATGGTGTCCTCTCAGATTTAAGTTCACCTGGAACCACAGAATGTGACCATCTGAGGACAAAGGGTCTTTCAGGAGCTTAAGATGAAGATGTAAGGAGAGGACACAGGCACAAGATACAAGGAAGAAGAGTGACAGGGGAGGCAGAGATTGGAGAGAGGCATCTGAATTGTAGAAGGCCGAAGATTGCCAGAGCCCCTTGCAGCTGGAAGAGGCAAGATAGTAAGTAGTCTTCCCTAGGTGCTTCAGAGGGAGCATGGCCCTGCTACAACTTGATTTTGGACTCTGGCCTCCAGAATGGTGAAAAGATAAAGGTAAATTGATGCTTAGCTTGCAGTATTTTGTCAGGGCAATCCTAGGAGACTCACACAGTGGACAGAGTGAGTACAGGACCTCAGATTCCTTACTGCACGTCAGTTCACGGTGGCCTCAGTAAGAGGGAGCTGTTCTGGGGACAGTGATCACACCTCTTGCATGTGGACCTGCAGTGTATGAGAGTCCAGATTCTTCACATTCTTGCTGATGCTTGTCGTAGTTCAGCTTGTTTATAGCCACCTGCTGGTCGTGAGATGTTGTCTTATGGTGCTTTTCATTTGCATTTCCCGTGCTTATTGGCTGTATGTATATCTTCTGTGGAGAAGTGTCTGTTTAGATCCTTTGTTCATTTTAATTTTAATTTTTTTACTTTTTGAGTTGCTGGGGTCTTGTGTATGCTGGGCACTTTGCTCATTTTTAAATTGGGTTTTTATTCTTTAAAACCCAACTCTTTTTGAGTTGTATTCTTTACATATTGTAGATATATTTTCTTAACAGATGCATGACTTGTAAATATATCTCCCATTTCATGGATTGTGTTTTCATTTTTTTTAGTTGTAGATGGACACAAATATCTTTATTTTTTTATGTGGTGCTGAGGATCCAACCCAGTGCCTCATGCATGCGAGGCAAGTGCTCTACCACTGAGCTACAACCCCAGCCCTGTGTTTTCATTTTCTTGATACATTTTTTTGAGTACAACATTTTTAATTTTAATGAATTCTAATTTATCTATTTCTCTTGTTGCTTTTGGTATCCTAAGAAACAATTGCAAATCCAGTGTTATGAAGATTTGTGCCTGCTTTCCTCTGAGAGTTTTGTAGTTTTAGTTTTTTCTTTAGCTTTTAATCTTTTTTTTTTTTAATTTTTTTTTGTAGATGGACACAATATCTTTATTTTATTGCTCTGTATGTGGTGCTGAGGATCGAACCCAGGGCCTCACGCATGCGAGGCAAGCACTCTACCGCTGAGCTACAATCCCAGCCCTAGCTTTTAATCTTTTGAGTTACATTTTGTATATGGTGTGAGGTAGGGGTCCAACTTCATGCTTTTTTTTTGGTGGGGGCAATATTGAGGATTAAACCTAGGGACACTCACTGAACTACATCTTCAGCCCTATTTTTATTTTTTAATTTGAGATGGTCTGGCTAAGTTGCTGAGGCTGACCTTGAACCTGCAATCTTCCTGTCTCAGCCTCCTGAGTTGCTGGGATTACAAGTGTGCCCCACCGTGTTTGGCCCAACTGTATACTTTTTGTGTATGGCTGTCTGTTGTCCTAAGCACGATTTGTAGAAAAGTTTGTCCTTTCATCATCGAATAATCTTGGTGGAACTTCAGTTGGCCATACATGTAAGAGTTAGTTCTCTTCTCCCATTTCTGTTCCATTGATAAGATGTCTTTCGGCCAGCACCACACTGTCATGATCACTTAAATTTTGCAGTTTTGAAACGGAGACATATGGGTCTTCCCAGTTTGTCTTTCAAGATTATTTTGACTATTGTGGGTCTTTGTCAGTTTATACAAAGAAGTAGCTGGGGCCCAGAGGGATCGGCTAGGGGGAGAGTATGGACAGAACAGAAAAAACCTGGGGTTTCAAGTAAAGGCTGAGCCTGCTGTGGCTCCAGACTCATGTGGTTGCACATGCACAGCGAGGTGCCTGGTGTGTGGGTGGAGCCTGCAGAGTGTGCTGGTTAGGTACTGATTATTGGTGAGACCCTAGTTTCATTGTGGGTGGTGGGCTAATGGGTGCTTAGGACACCACTAGAAATTATTAAGTGGTGTCCAGCATGGAGCAGAGGTTTCATGTTCAGAACTGGATCCATAAATGCCCAGTGGTGCATATTGCAAATTGAAAGACTCCACCTCCATTTTTGCTCTCAAATCTTACAACCATCACACTACTAAGCATTGCTTCCAAAAAGATGTTCATGCACACACCAGGATCTCTGCTTGCTTACGGAGTCTTCACAAGTGACCGAGCAGTTGTGGCCTTGTACTGGCTCCTCCCTGGCTTGTCTCCATAGTCCCCTGCAAGCACACCAGCTTTTCAAGAGATTTCTCCTATTGCCTTGGAGGAATCCAGTGATTTATATAATTGGTACCCTCTTGGTGTGTGTATTTAGATCTTCAAGCTAGAAAGAAGACTGAGTGTATGCCCTTGCTATATACGGCCTGGGGAACTTTGCAAGTCTATCTGTAAATTATAGAATTGCTCAGCCAAGGGGTAAACATTTTTTTTAAAAAATATTTTATTTATTTTTTTAGTTGTAGGTGGGTACAGTATCTTTATTTTATTTTTATGTGGTGCCGAGGATCGAACCCAGTGCCTCCTGCATGCTAGACGAGCACGCTACCACTGCGCCATAACCCCAGCCCAACATTTAAAACATTGGATAAACATTGTCAAGTTGCCCTGAAGAAGTTTTTGTTAATTTGGGGCCTTGGGGGGAACTGGGTATTGAACTCGGGCACTCAACCACTGAGCCACCTCCCCAGCCCTATTTTGTATTTTATTTAGAGACAGGGTCTCACTGAGTTGCTTAGTGCCTCGCTTTTGCTGAGGCTGGCTTTGAACTTGCAATCCTCCTGACTCAGCCTCCTGAGCCTCTGGGATTATAGGCAGGCGCCACTGCACCCAGTTGGTTTTGTTAATTTTGTGACATCAAGAATATGAGGGCCGGGCACAGTGGCGCACGCCTGTAATCCCAGTACTTTGGGAGGCTGAGATAGGAGAATTGCGAGTTCAAGGCCAGCCTCAGCCAGGGCAAGGCACTAAGCAGCTCAATGAGGCCTTGTCTTTAAATAAAAGACAAAATAGGGGCTGGGATTGTAGCTCAGTGGTAGAGTGCTTGCCTCGCATGTGTGAGGCCCTGGGTTCGATCCTCAGCACCACATAAAAATAAAAATATATTGTGCTCACTACAATAAAAAAAAAAAGACAAAATATAGCTGGGAATGTGGCTCAGTGGTTGAGTACCTCTGAGTTCAATCCTAGTACCAAACCACACAAAACTATATAATATATATATATATGGATGTGTATATATATATGTGTGTGTGTGTGTGTATATATATATATGAATGAGGGGCTGGGCATATGGCTCAGTGGTAAAGTACTTGCCTAGCATGTGTGAGGCCTTGAGTTCAATCCCCAGCACTGCCCCCGCAAAATGAGAATTGAGAATTGCTGGTTTATACTCTTTTTTTTTTTTTTGGTACTGGAGATTGAACTCAGGGGCACTTGACCACTGAGCCACATCCCCAGCCCAATTTCATGTTTTATGTAGAGACAGGGTCTCACTGAGTTGCTTAGTGCCTCACCATTGCTGAGGCTGGCTTTGAACTCGGGATTCTCCTGTCTCAGCCTCCCTAAGTGCTGGGATTACAAGCGTGAGCCACCGCGCCCGGCTTGGTTTATACTCTTTATGTTAACAGACTTTAAAATTTTTTACCAATTTGATAGGCAGAAAATGATATATTTGTTGCCTTAAATATAGTTTTTAGTTGCTTTTATTTTTTGCCTTTATGGGAAATTTTATAGTTTGCATGAACAAAAATGTATAAAAATGTAAGGCACAGTGAATAACTGAACATTACAAACTGGCCACTTTTGGGTGTGTAGTGAAAGTAAAATTCAAGAAATATAAACCCTTCATAAGTCACTATCTTCCTTCTGCAGTCAGAAAAGTTTCTAAGTGTTAGCGTAAAAGACCAGGACGGCAGCAAACTTCACAAGTCATTTCAGGCTTTATTCAGAACAGGACTACATCTATGGGGATGGGCCCACTTTCCCAGTGGAAAATGAACCAGCAAACAAAGAAAGGGACTGGGTTTTTATAGGCTATTTTGGGAAGTGGTCTAGAGAAAAATGTTCTGGTACTCTCGGGCACTTAAGGAATTTGAGGCTTGTTTTTACCAATGAGAGTCAGGAAGTTCCGCTCTTGGGTCAAGGGTCCTGTGTTCTTGCGGGAAAATTATCCCCTCAGTGTGGGGATACGCTCCTTTCTTCCTGGGATTAGCATCAGGAAGATGCTTGTTGTGGGGGCTGGGATTGTAGCTCAGTGGTAGAGCGCTTGCCTCGTATATGTGAGGCACTGGGTTCGATCCTCAGCACCACATAAAAATAAACAAATAAAATAAAGATATTGTGTCCATCTACAGCTAAAAAAATATTAAAAAAAAAAGATGCTTGTTGGGGGAGGTGGAAGCTGTCAATGTAATTAGCATCAGGAAGACCTTTGTTGGGGGAGGTGGGAGATACCAATGTAATTAGCATGAGGGAGGCATTTGTTGGGGGAGGTGGAAGCGGATCAGTGTATGGCTACTTTTTCTCAGACTACATTATTTTCGGGTCCCA
>CM053399.1:184968083-184987177 GCA_028644305.1 Xerus rutilus
GCTCTTGGTAGTACTCTTTAAGGCACAAAAGTTTTTAGTTTTGATAGAAGTTGAGTTTATCTATTTTCTTGTTGTTGGCTTATATGAAAGTCCTCAGCTCCTGCTGTGGCTGTCATCTGGTCTTTTGTACCCCGCATCCTTCCCCTGCTCAACTTCTTCACTGTTTTTGCTCTTTAGAGCATTGCCATCAGCATGCTAGGCGCTGGCCTCCTTTCTACCCCGAGCCCCGCTAACTCTTTCTATCCTACTCACTAGTTCCACCCATTTCTTTGCACCAAACTCAGAGATTTGTGTGTATTCCTGTGTGTTCACCCTTTCCCATTCTGCCTTAAGTTCTTAGCCCTGGAGCCAGCCCTAACACCAGTACAGCCTCCTGGTTAAGGATGTCCCTTCCAGGTCGTTGGAGGGCTCTTCTGAGCAGATCCAGCCCCCTTTCCTAGTGCTGTCCCTCCCTCTTTTTCCCTGACCCCATAGTGTTCTTGCTTGGTCCTCGTCCTTGCTGGTATTTGCACCCAGTGCTGGTGAATACTAATAGCTCAGCCTCCTTCTGCCTCGTTTCCGGTGTTCACCTGTGTGCTCATGTCCCCTTCCCTCCACAGGGGTCTTTGGCAACCACTAAACTTCATGGTCTTCCTGCCTGTCTCCCTACACCTTGTGGCCTTTCCCCAGGAGAACCCTTTGCTTCCCTTCCAGTTGCTTCTGCCTTGACCTCATCCCACTGTCCCACCCGAGCCTGCCTCTCCTGATGGCCTGCCTGGTCACCTGCCCTTGGAGGCTGGTTTGCAGCACAGAAGCCCCCCAGATTGGTAAGTCCTCTGGTTACTCTTGACACCTGTCCTTCCTCCCTTGTACTTACCTTCATGGCTTGAGCAGGGTCTAGTCTCTGCTTTGCTTCCTCTGAGGGAGGATGGTTTTGGGGTGTGACAGGGCCTTCTCAATTTCCTGTCTCCTAGAGTTTCCTGGTATTGGTGGTGCTGGGCTGTAGTGGACATTGTAGCCTGTGCTGGCAGCTCCTTTCCTGCTGACCTGACCTCTTTTGGCCTGGGCTGTCAACTGGCTTTGTCCTGTCCACTGCAGGTTCAATGCTATGCATGTCATTGAGGATGACAGGGTGGTCATGGCCAGTGTGCTGTGTGGAAATTGTGGATCAGTGAGGGCTTCTTGTCTATAGTTATTAAGTGTTGTTGTATATGTTGTTTAGTTAGCACTGTTATACTTTATAAATGGGCTCAGGATTTAAAAATAATTACATTTAAGGAAAAAGCAGAAAGAAATGTACTAAAATTTATTTTTCTGACTTGTGGGATTGTTAGTGATTCTGGTGTATTTTTTGAAACATGAAATTTTTGTAGTTCTATGGTAGGAAAAATTAATAGAAAATGCCATTTACTTGTAATTCAATTCATACGATTAATGCACATTGCTTTAAACAATAAGTAGTAACAACCTTAAGGGGAGATGACCCTGAACTTAGGTGATGCTCCACCAAAACAAACTACCCCAGAGCTACATCATACAAATTAGGACACCAGCTATGTAGCACTACCAGCCCAGGCCTTAACCCTCCCACATGTGGCTGTGCAGACTGTGGGGCTCCTCCATCCCCTAACAGCAGTGGCCCACCCATCCTCCTCTGCAGAGCTCCAACAGTACCCACTGTAGCAGGCTAGAGTCACCTGCATACCAGCACAGACCCCCGTCTGCCATGAGTGCAGAGCGCTCTGCAGGCTGCATGTCATGTGTGATCCTGCCACAGACCCAGTGCAGGAGATGTGAGGCAGGGCGTATGCAAAATAGTACCGCTCTGACCTGTTTGCCATGCTGGCAAGTGTTTACCCCTGAGCTATATCCCTAGCCCTTTTACCTGTTTTTTGTTTTGAAGAATAGTGACTTTTCTGTTTTTTATTTATTTTTTGGTACTGGAGATTGAACCCAGTGGCACTCGACCACTGAGCCACATCCCCAGCCCTATTTTGTGTTTTATGTAGAGACAGGGTCTCACTGAGTTGCTTAGCACCTCGCCCTTGCTGAGGCTGGCTTTGAACTTGCGATTCTCCTGTCTTAGCCTCCCAAAGTGCTGGGATTACAGGCTTGCGCCACCGTGCCTGACTTGAATAGTTACTTTTCATAGAAATATTTTTGTTAACATGTAGTGAGTTTTTTTTTTTTTTGTTATTTTTTAGTGGAAATGACAGCTATTTAAAAATGTTTTTTGTGGGGTGGTGGTGGTGGTGGTTGCCGGATATTGAACTTGGGCACTCAATCACTGAGCCACATCCCAGCCCTATTTTTGTATTTTATTTTTTTTGGTACTGGGGATTGAACTCAGGGGCACTGGACCACTGAGCCACATCCCCAGCCCTATTTTGTGTTTTATGTAGAGACAGGGTCTCACTGAGTTGCTTAGCTAGCACCTTGCCATTGCTGAGGCTGGCTTTGAACTCGCGATTCTCCTGTCTCAGCCTCCCTAAGTGCTGGGATTACAGGCTTGAGCCACCATGCCCGGCCCTATTTTTGTATTTTATTTAGAAACAGGGTCTCACTGAGCTGCTTAGTGCCTCACTTTTGCTGAGGCTGGCTTTGAACTCGCTATCCTCCTGCCTCAGCATCCTGAGCTGCTGGGATTACAGGCGTGCACCACCATGCCTGGCTGTTCTCAGTTTTAAAGTGGCAGAACGAATGTGGTGCCATTCTGAGATAGTGAATGTGAAAGCCGTAACCATGTGAGCAGAACTACGGAGTGCTCAGCACCGTGGGGTGTGCAATGACCCTGAGCCTGGAAAGCCTAACTGCTGGTTTTTTTTTTTTTTTTTAATGTTTTTTAGTTGTCAGTGGACCTTTATTTATTTATATGTGGTGCTGAGAATCGAACCCAGTGCCTCACACATGCTAGATGAGCACTGTGCCACTGAGCTACAACCACAGCCCCTAACTGCTGCTTTGTCATGAGCGGAAGCACTGGTGGCACGGTAGCAAACTGAACTAGCAAGATGCCTACTGCCCAGAGAGCTGATGTTCTGATCAGGGATAAATTGGACTTTTTTTATGTTACAAGCTTCCAAATACCCAGCCCCTCTGGTTTTACCAACTTTAGCATCATGCTCGTTTTATTTTATTTTTTTAAATTACCATGAGATTTTGAATGAAATTCAGCCAGAGGTGCATGTTTCCCATGCCATCTTAATCCTTATACAGAGCAGCATTGTGGAAAGCAGTTTTGAAAACCATCCAGTACCAGCAGGAATAAGAACCTTTCTGATTGCAAGTTCATTAGCTTCCATCCCTTTGTGGTTTTGTGTGTAGCCTGCACTTACTCTTTTAGCCACATGGCGGTGCCCTTGTTTCAGCAAGTCAAAGGCTGATGCAGTTAGGGAAATTTCGTGAGGAAGGGGATGGCTGCAGTTTTATGAGCAACACCTTTAAAAAATTTTTTTTGTTTTTTGGTACCGGGGATTGAACTCGGGGACACTCGACCACTGAGCCACATCCCCAGCCCTATTTTGTGTTTTATGTAGAGACAGGGTCTCACTGAGTTGCTTAGCAGCCTCATCGTTGCTGAGGCTGGCTTTGAACTCGCGATCCTCCTGTCTCAGCCTCCCAGAGTGCTGGGATTACAGGCTTGAGCCACCACGCCCGGCTACCTTTTAAAATTTTTTATCATTTTCCCCCGCCAGTGTTTATTACAGTGGTCAGCAAAGAGCCCTGTCTTTCTTCTAGTCACACGGCCTTATCTTAATGAACAGTGACATCCTAGAATATATGGAAACTCTTTCCCCAACAGATGTTTGTTGAGCACCTGCAATTTGTTTGCTGGTGTGGCCAGCTTCTCCCAGGGCTCACAGCACCACTCCTCTCCTGTTCCTTTCATGTGGGTGGGGTTTCAGGTGGGATTGAGGTGAAGTTATATCTCCGACCTGAAAAAGAAGAATAGGGTTCTCTTTCTTCTTAGCATAACTTTCTGTTCAGTTCTCTTTCTTTCCATGTAGTTCAGAAGAGGCAGTGATGCCCTGATAGGGGAAGGATGTGCAGGGACATACTAACTGTGGGCCCTGCTACAGTTAGCACTGAGCTCTGGCCTGGACTGTGCTGAGCCTTGGTCTGTGTCCCTGCTTGGGCTGGTGCTCATGCTGCAGGGTGTCTTCACAGAATAAACCAGGTTGCTGCTTGGCTAGGAGCTGAGGACTGGTGAGTTCAGAATAGCCTCAGCAACTTAGACCCTGTCTCAAAAATGAAAGGACTGGGGATGTGGCTCCATGGTAAAGTGCCCCTGAGTTCCATTCCTAGTATCAAAAACAAAACAAAACAAATTTTTCCTCATATCAAAAAATATTAGGGCTCTTTCTCTCATGGTAGTAATTGTGTGGAAATATATGTTGATTGGGAAAATAGAAAACAGCAAATACAACAAAAATAGTTATGAATCTAGTAACATTAAGACCTGTGTGGTGATGCTGTTCACCTTGTCTGATGTTGGTGCCAGGAGGCATCAGGCCAAGAGAACCTGTGCACTTGTGGGTCCCTTCTAGAGACTCCATTGCTTTCAGGACATCCTGGCCAGCCCTGGAGACTGAGGCAGGTGGTGACCAGCTAACCCTGAACTTCCTTTATGATCTTAAAAACAATTGGAAGGGACAGGAGATGGGCAGCCAGCATTTCTAGATCACCTGGCTTTGAGTGCAGAGAGCTTGGAAGACCATCAGAGAGCAGCAACATAAGCAGCAGTAGCAAGCTGATCTGGGGCAGTGGTGGGGGATCGGTGCCACATGCGTCCTGAGTATCAGTCTCTTCATAGAGCATTGTTTTAAGAAACCAATTCTAGAGCAAAAGAAATTAATTACAATCTGTATTACAGCCTTTACTGGAATCTATTGAAGAGCATTAAAATGATATCAGTTAAAGCCCACAGTTGAAAATCTCAGTATTCTCCCTTCCTGGCTTTCCTGCACTGTGCAGTCTAACTCAGAATCTCACTGAGGGCTCCTGCCGCTCAGCTTCACAGTCTTTTCATTGCCTTTGCCATTCTGTATAGTTTCAAAAGCAAACCGAGGTTGTCGGTGGCCCTGCTGTCCACATCGGTGAGAATCTCTAGAACAGAACCAGTGAGGTGTCTGTAGACACAGGCGAGAGGTGGCTCATGGGATTGTGGAGGCCAGTTCAGCTGGCATGGGAGGGTGCCTGCGGGTGGAACCTGGCAGTATGGCTCAGTTCAGGTCCCACCGTCCCAGACCAGGCAGCCGATGGTGTGATTCTCAGTCTTAGGTCAGAGGCCTAAGAGACCTGGAGGCTGTGGTGCAAGTCCTGGAATCAAAAGGGCAAGATCCTGCAGCCCTGGTGCCTACGGCAAGGGAGGAAGGGTCCCAGCTCCAGAAGAGAGAGCACAAAGTCCCTTTGCCTTCTTGTTGGAGTAGCTGGGATCACAGGTGTGCCCCACCATGCCTCATGGCTGGGTATTCCTTAATCCAGTCAGGATGACACAAAATTAACCATCGGTTTTTGTCAGCTTTTTTGTTGCTGTGACCAGAAGACATGACAACAACAATTAGAGGAGGAAGAGTTTATTTGGGGGCTCATGGTTTCAGTGGTCTCAGTCCAAGGATGGTCAGCTGTATTCCTTGAGGCCTGACATGAAGCAGAACGTCATGGCTAAAGTATGTGGTAGAGAAAAGCAGCTGGGGACATGGCACCACGAAGCAGAGAGAGCTGTGCTTGACGAGGACTAAGTGTGTTCCCCACAGCCACACCCCCAATGAACCACCACCTTCGGCCACACCCTGCCTGCTACAGTGTACCACCCAGTTAGTTAACCCTTATCAGGGGAGTAGTTCACTGATTGGGTTAAGGCTATTGTAACCGAATCCCCTCACCTCCAAACCCTCTCGCGTTGTCTGACAGGAGCGTTGGTGAGAACCTCTCCTCTAACCGCGACACCATCACACGTGCCACTTTGTGCAGTCTCCCTGTGACGATGTTGAGGCCTGTGGCTTATAGTTAATCATCATTTCTAAAAGTGTTCTTTCCACAGTCACAGAGTACTGCTGTGTGCCAGGTGTCGTGCTAGGTGCTGGAACCCTGAAGAGGAGTGAACCTGAGCCTGTGTTTCTCGGGGTTCCCTCCTACCTAGACGTGCACAGCACGTGGTGTGCTGGAAGAGCCAGGGGCCTTGCAAGGCTTGGGGGCTGGTTGGAGCCACAGGGAAGCAGAAAGTTGCACCAGGGCTCAGGACTGTCGGTCTCAGTCTGGCTCAGTCTGGGAATTTTAAGTAGCTAGTATAGTTGAGCCATAAGGATTTGACAGGCTGTTTTTGGACCTAAAAATTATTGGGCGAGGTTAGGGATCCACAGACTTTTTCTGTAAAGGACCCAAGTATGCAGGCCACACACAATCTCTGTTGCATGTTCTTTGTTATAACTTAGAGTAAAAACTGTTCTTTGCTCATGGAAGTAAGTTGGCCACACCCCTGGTCTAGATTATTTCTGTGCCGTGAAGTGTGAGCTGGAGCTTGTTGGCAGTAGGGAGCCACTGAATTTTTAAAGAAGATTGTGGCAAGGTCATAATTTTAGAAGGCTGAGTTTAACTGCACCGTATATGCTAGACTGAAGAGAAAGATGGGAGTTAGAAGGAGGAGTTGGTAGGTGATTCCTTTTACCCTTAGCTGTAGGGAGGTTATGACTTAAGAAGGTGGCAGTGCAGCTTGATAGCAAGAAGAGGACACAGACCTGGTGGCCAGGAAGGGTACTGAGGGAGGGCGCAGAGCCGTGGAGCTGGCCTGGAAGCCCTCGTCTGGTGACACGGTTAGCCTGATGTTCAGATTAGCCAGCAAGAGTGGGTGGAGTAGCTCTCCTATAACGGTATGAAGTGATGTGATGTTCACACACATCATTTTTTTTTTTTTTTTGTTACCAGGGGTTGAACTCAGGGGCACTCGACCACTGAGCCACACCCCCAGCCCTATTTTGTGTTTTATGTAGAGACAGGGTCTCACTGAGTTACTTAACGCCTTGCTGTTGCTGAGGCTGGCTGTGAACTCACGATCTTCCTGCGCTGCGGGGATTACAGGCGAGCACCACTGCACCTGGCTTACGTGAACTTTTTTGTTGCTTATGCTATTCAAACATCAAGCTGGTCTCCATTTGCATGGAAATAAATGACAAATAGATTTACCAGAAGTAATAATTCATCATAAAAGGTAGATACTGTGTTCACATTGTACATGAATTAACAGTGTTCTTGATTTGTACTGTTTTTGCTTCATGAGATCATACTTCACTGTGTTTCCCAGCAGCTGTGGCAGGTGATCTTTAGACACTGCAGCTGTGCAGGGAGCCCGGGTGGTGATGGTGAAGTCGTCCCCACTTGCACACACCTGCCTGCTGCTTCTTGGGCTTCACAGTTTACGTGAAGCAGGTTGACATGGTTTGGATGTTTCATATTTAAAGTTTCATATTTAAAGGCTTGGTCCCCAGGGTGAGACTCTTGGAAGGTGGGGCCTGTGGGGTCCTTAGGTCATTGGGGCATGCCCTCAAAGGGAGCCCTGGGACCCTGCCTCCTCCTCCTTGCTTTGGTTCAAAATTGACTATTTTGCTTCCACATGTGCTCCTGCAATGATGTGCCATCCTCACCAGAGGCCACTAGTGAGGCTTCTGATTGTTCCTCTACAATTGAGCTAAGTGAATCTTTTTTCTTTATAAAGCAGTGGTCTCATATATTTACAGTTGAGCAGCAGAGGACAGTAGAATCCTAGGATATATAGTGAGCCAGTCCCCCAAAGCTCAGAAGAGCTGCTCAGGGTAGATGGGAGTCTCTGCTGAGAGTGTCCCACATGGCATTGCAGTTGAGGGACCCCACAGAGCAGCCTGCCTGCACTTACACCCCAGGGGCAGCGGGACTTGCTGAGATAAAGTGGTGTGAGATACCCTCTCTAGGAGGGGCGAGAGCAGAATGTCCCATGCAGCATCTCCCTGTCTCAGGGTGCTGTGCTCCTAGTATGTTCTACAGTGACTCTTGAGAACTGCATGGTCTACGGCTCCAAGAGCCGTGCTGTGGGGTGTGTGGGACTCTGCCTTTCCAGCCAGCAGCATGCACATTTTTGCTTTTGCCTTTTGTGTGACCAGTACCTTAGGATGCAGGAATCAAGCTGGAATCCTAGAACTTGATAATTTTATTTTATTTTGTTTTTTTGTACTGGGGATTGAACTCAGGAGGACTTGACCACTGAGCCACATCCCCAGCTTTTTTTTTTTTAAAGTATTTTTAGTTGTAGATGGACACAATACCTTTATTTTATTTATTTATTTTTATGTGGTGCTGAGACTCAAACCCAGTGCCTCACACATGCTAGGCAAGCGCTCTACCACTGAGCCACAACCCCACCCTTCCAGCTCTGTTTTGTATTTTATGTAGAGACAGGGTCTCACTGAGTTGCTTAGCACCTTGCCCTTGCTGAGACTGGCTTTGAACTCACAATCCTCCTGCCTCAGCCTCCTGAGCCGCTGGGATTACAGGGTGTGAGCCACTGATATATATTTTTTAATATCTGTGTTGAATATCCCACAAATTTTTCCAGGTTGTAATATATTATATATAATTATAGTTCCTAAGAACTGTAATTTAACTTAATATGTTATTGATATAAAAGCAGTACAAATTTGCTCCTATTTAAGTTCCTTCATTATTTATAGTAGTAAAAAAATTGGTTTTTCTTTTTAGAAATTCAAGGTTGCCCTCTAACCTGGCCTTTCCTCATCTCCTGGCTGGTGTAGGTCCTTAGTTGATTTCCTGGCACCTCCATAGGATGTGTTACTGGGAAGCTCCTCCCGCCTGCTCTCTGTCATAGTCTTCCTTCACAGACGGGCTTTCCCTCAGGTTTCCCAGTTTCTCATCGTCCCTGGGCTCTGCGTTCACATTCTGCTTATTCCTCTGATATTTGACCTTCTGCACCTGACGTTCAGCAAATCCATGTGACCAGCAAGGGGTTTGGGTGGCAAGACATTTTGCTCTGTGCTAGTGCTAGTGGTCAAATCCTTGGCCTCATGCATGCTAGGTAATTGCTCCACCACTGAGCTACACACCCAGTTGAGACTTATTATATATTTAAAGACCCTAAAAAGTTGAAACTTAATGTGAACTGCTGTTTTTGATAGAAAATCCCTGATTTCTGAGAGGTTGTGTGTTGTACCCAGCGTAGATATATACTTGGGATCTTGCTAGTTCAGTGTGTTGTGTGGGCATCAGCGCCGGGCTCTGTGGTGCTGTGCTCTGGTGTCAAGGAGGGGCTGCCTCGTGGGGAAAGGTAAATCCTGGCCCTGTGCATCATGTGGCAGAAGCCACCTTAAATCAGCTTCAATAAAAAGGAATGTCTGCTTGCGGATTCTTGTGGTGTCACTTCTGCAGCGTGCCACCTTCTCAGGCAGCCAAGACCTAGTAGCCATGTGCCATCACTGGGCAGTTGCACAGACCATCCTGAGGTCAGTGGGCTGGTATGTTAGGCCCAATGCCTCACCGAAATCCCCAGACCCCATGGTCATCAAGTGGAGAAGGGTATGGTTTCTGTTACTGGACCAGCAGTTGGGCAGCCGTAACAGTGGGTGACTCTGCTCCACTTTGGCCAGGTTCATTGCTGGAGGAGGGCTGTCTTTAGTGAGTCAGCCACCTCACACTGGTGCATGAGGCAGTTTAAAGTCATGATGCCAACAAAAATGACAGTTGGAAATGAAAGGCTATGTGTGCTCCTGACTTGACCTGTGAATTTTCAGTGTTTTCTCACTGAATTTTCCTTGTTTACTCTGGAACTAGATACAGCCCAAAGTGTACTTCTCTTACATTGGTTTGCTTTTACATGGATTAGCTTGCTTTGTGATGGTATTCTCATTTCAGAGTTTATAAAATCAGATCAGTGGAGCTGTTACTGTGGGCTCTGAGCTGAGACATAGAGAGTCCTCACTGTGAAGTGGCTGGACAGCTCTGGGGTGCAGCAGCGGGCCTTTCTGCTGTGGGGGACTGCACTGGGCGGGGCTGAGTGGCAACTCGTGCTCAGTGGAGACCAGAGTTGTATCCTGCTGGATGTTGCTCTCAGAGGAGCAGCAGCTTGGTGTACAGGGAGGTTCGCGTGCCAGTGTTTCCCACTTGACTTGTAGTTTTGTTAGCTCAGTGGCTACTCAGTCTAAAAACAGGTGACATTCAGGACTGAATGCTGGTGGGTAGCCATACTTGGCCCACATTTGTCCCTGACTCAGCTTTGTTCTCAGCTCCTTGGGCCAGTGGACATCCCCTCAAGTCCACCTGCCTCTGGAACACATGGTGTCAGGGACAGGAACACATATGAGGTCCTTGCAGCTTTTTTTTTATAGGGTGCGGGAGGCTGGGCTTAGGGTGAAGATTCCCTTCTCTTATAACTGCAATCGGATTTAGATAATAGGTTTACAAAGGATCTGTGGTCATTCTTCTAAAATGTTTTAATATTTAAAAAAAAACAAATAATCTTGCTGGGCATGGTGGTACACGCCTGTAATTCCAGCACTTTGGGAGGCTGAGACAGGAGAATCTCGAGTTCAAAGCCAGCCTCAGCAATGGCGAGGTGCTAAGCAACTCAGTGAGACCCTGTCTCTACATAAAACACAAAATAGGGCTGGGGGTGTGGCTCAGTGGTCGAGTGCCCCTGAGTTCAATCCCCAGTACCAAAAAAAAAAAAAATCTTGGGCTGGAGTGTTAGCCCAGTGTTTGAGCACTTGCCCAGCTTATGTGAAGCTCTGGGTTCCATCCCTAGCACTGGGCGGAAAACCTTAAAAAGAGAAGAAAAACAAGCCAACCTCTTTTTTTTGTCCCTACTGGGACATGTCAAGGAACTTGTGTAAGGACAAGGATGACTCTGTTTCCTAAGGGAGTGTTGAGTGAAAGTTGCCCCTTCAGGGCCGTTTGCTACAGTGGTGGGTAGTGCTGGGTGGGGGTAGTGCTCATGGGGTGACTGCTGTGTGCGCCGCCCTCTGTCTTCCTTCCACAGGGTAGTGTACGCATGAGACCTTTATGAAGACATTTGCCCAGAACAAATGTCTTGTTTGGAAGGTTATCACAAATGCCCAAGTATTTGGTTGATGAGTAGTTTTTACTTTTCTTTTTAACTTTTCCTACTTTCTTTTCATTAAATTAAAAAATACATGCATAATATGAGTTTTTCTTTAAAAATCAAAACCATTCAGGCAGAAGGTCCCTGTCTCCTGGTCTCTTAGCCCACAGCTGCAGCTTCTGCTTTGGTGAGTTTGGTTCATATCTTGACAGATCTTTAGTTCACGTCATGAAGATACTTAACCACCAGTAAATATGGTACTGTTTTGTATATATTTCATTTTTTCCTGCTAACTTTTTAAAAAATACTTTCAGACTTAATAAGAAGTTGCCAGAGTTGTAGCTCATTGGTAGAGCGCTTGCCTAGCATGTGTGAGGCACTGGGTCTGATCCTCAGCACTACAAACAAACAACCAAATAAAATAAAGGTATTGTGTTTATCTACAACTAAAAAAAATTAAAAAGTAGGGAAGTTGTAAGTATGATAAGAGATTTTTTTTTTTTTCTTTGAGCTGTGAAGTGGCCTCCTTGATGGTCTGTGACTCTTAGTGTTTCCTACAAAGACATTCTTTTATTGAACCATAATACAGCAGGCAGCACTGCGAAGTTGATACTTAGGTTTTTTTTTGGTACCAGGGATTGAACTCTGGGGTACTTGACCACTGAGCTACTATTTTGTGTTTTATGTAGAGACAGGGTCTCAGTGAGTTGCTTAGTGCCTCGCCATTGCTGAGGCTGGCTTTGAACTTGCGATTCTCCTGTCTCAGCCTCTGTAAGTGCTGGGATTACAGGTGTGCTTCACCGCCGTTCCCCCCCATCCTGGTTTAGCCCCAGTAGCCTATCAGTGCCAGAGGCCAGGCAGTGGTGCAGGACCACAGTTTGTTCTGGCATGGGGCTCTGTGACAGGCCTGGGGATGGGCTGGTATTCTATTCTTACCATTTTGAGGAACTGCTATATGTTTTCCACAGCAGTGACACCATTTTATACTTCACCAACAGTACAGCCTTGCCAGAACTCACCGTTGGCTATCTTTGTGATTGTAGCTGCCTGGTGGATGTGCAGTGGTGTTGCCTCATGCTGGTGGGGGCAGGCTTGGTCTTGCCCTCAGCTACCCAGTCAACTTTTGGATCATAGCACTGTGCTTCCTGGCTCTCGTGGTTTTGTTTCCTTTCTCTATGAATTCAGGACCTTTTAAAATTCTTCTCTTGAAATATAAATGAAATCCAGTTTACTAAAATTCACAAGAAATTGCTAATTCTATCGAAGTACACAATAGCCAGAAATAATGAGTTTGGTATCTGAAAGTATTTGGAAATGATATACAATGAGAATCACACAAAAACACTGGCCGATATTACTCAAGGTGCGCGAATACTGTCCGGGAGAGAATGTGCTACTGACAGGTGTAAAGAATATCTGTGCACGCCTTCCCATGTTTCTGGTGGCCCTTGTCATCATGTTTTTTCCCCATTAACCGTTTCTTTCTACCTTGGAAGGGAGTCCTTAAAAGTGTGAGAAGTGAGAAAGCACTCGTTTTCAGATGTACTTGTTATTTGCCAGAAGGACTTGAAGCTATAATTGTTTCATCTCAGGCCATGAGTGGCGAGTGACTTCTGGAGCGACCCTTGGATATGTCGACGGGCATGGTGGCCTAAGTGTGGTGGAGAGTGGCAGGGGCAGCGGGCGTGCTCTTGAGCTCTGCTCAGGTGGCCCTCGCGCAAAGCAAGGGGTCCATCGCTGTTGAGACCTCTGTGAGGTACTTGCAGCACCATGGGAGGAGCTGGCCTGGTTTAGCATGTAGTGGATGGAACTGACATCAGTGACAGCTGACAGGGAAGGGACGGGCATGGCAGTGACAGGCGTTCTTCAGAACAAGTGTGTGCAAGCTTGTGCAAGGCCTTAAGGCAAGCCAGTAGACTGAGGGCCTGGGGTGCATGTGGCCAAGGGATGGCCCTTGGAATTAGCTGGACTGAACCTCTCTGCCCACTTGTTCAGGGCTTTGGAGTTATCCTTTAAGGTATAGAGAGAAAGCCAACAGTTTTTTAGCATACCACTTAAAGGCCTTTTTTTTTTTTTTTTGAGGTGGTGCTGGGATTGAACCCAGGGCCCTACACATGCGAGGCAAGCACTCTACCAACAGAGCTATATCTCAGCCCCAGTTATAGGTCTTTTTATTTTTTTTTCCAATTTTTTTTAGTTGTAGATGGACACACAATATCTTTATTTATTTTTATGTGGTGCTGAGGATCAAACCCAGTGCCTCACGCATGTGAGGCAAGCGCTCTACCACTGAGCCACAATGCCAGCCCAGGCCTTTTTATTTTTATTTTTTCCAGCGCTGGGGATTGAGCATAGGGATGCTATACCAACGAGCTGTATGAGCTATATTCCCAGCCCCTTTTATTTCATCTCATCTTATCTCATTTCATTTTGCCATAGGATTCTTCTAAGTTGCCCAGGCTAGCCTTGAACTTGTGATCCTTATGCCTCAGCTTTCTGGATTACAACTGTATGCCATTGTGCCCAGCAGTTACAGGGCTTTTTTGGGGTACTGGGGATTGAACCCAGGGATTGCTTAACCATTGAGCCACATCCCCAGCCCTTTTCTGAATTTTATTTAGAGACAGGGTCTCACCAAGTTGCTTAGGTGGGTTTTGAACTCATAATCGCCCTGCTTCCAGAGCTGCTGGGATTATAGGCGTGCACTACCGTGCCTACCTTTAGGGCTAACTATAGGGCATTTTCAAAAGAAAAGACAGTAGCCAGGTACCATGATGTGTGCCTACGGTCCCAGCACTCAATAGGCTGAGGCAGGATCGCTTGAGCCCAGGAGTTCAAGATCATCCTGGACAATGTAGTGAGACCCCATCTCAAAACAGAATAAAATAAGAAAAAGAAAAAGAAAAAGAAAATAGTGACAACAGTGGATAGAAAGAGGTCTGTGGCAGAACTGTTTCTTTTATTTGGGGGAGATGTTACATGGCCCGTAGGCATAGTGAAGCCAGACTCTAGAGACTGGACTTGGTTTTGAACAGTTTGGTTTGGGGGATGATTGACAAGAAGGAGCCTTTTGTCTGGCATATGGCAGATATTAGAAATATTTTAATTTTATTATGTGCTTAGTATATTGTATAGTAACAATAGCTGATGCCTGTTGAGAGCATGTGCATCACCCGCAGTTCAGAGCAATCTGTAGCCTCATCTTAACCCTCTGTTCTGGGTTTTGTACAGTTAGTTGCTTCCATTTTACTGGAGGGTAAACTGAGGCACGACACATTAAGTAACCAAGATTGCACATTTATTAAGTGGCAGAGCTCACATTTGAGCCTGGCCAGTCTGGTTTGTGAGCCCAGGTACTTTGTGTCACTTTGGTGTCTGGTTTCCAGTGCTGAGTACCTGGCTACGGGCGGGTGTGTGGGTCGAGGCGGGTGTAGCTCTCCTTTTTGATGCAAGGAAGACATGACTGTCCTCTGTTTTAGATCTAGTTTTTAATTAGATTGTTATGAAACACTTTAATTTTAATGGTATATGAGAGTAGATAATTGACAGTATTTTGCCATACCATTCCTGTTCTCTTTTCTACCCTTTTGACCTTTTATTTATTTTTACTCATAGGTGTCAGGAAATTTGAAATCTTTAAATACTTGGTATGTATCCATAAAAACTACAGACTTAAAGTCAAACACAATGCTGTTTTCACACCCATGAAATTAACAATAACTGGTCTGACTACTTTCACATTTTACCTAATTATCTTGAAATGTCAGTTTCTGGTTGTTGGTTTGTTCCTACCAGGATCCTGACACAGTCCACACTTTGCACTTGCTTAGGTTTAAGACTGGTGTCTAGAGCACTCCCCGCCCCTGCTGTCTTCTCATGTCACTGACTTGGTGAGGTGCTTGTCTAATGCTCTTGTGGAATGGCCCGTGGTGGATTCCTATCACTGATTTTTTTTTTAAGGGCACAGGTGTTTTTGAGGCATGTTGCCTGTATTAGGGCCAACGAGTGACAGCATACTGAGCACTCGTGCCTTCCCTGTGACAGCTTCATACTTCGAAAACTGGCTGAAATGAGGAAATAAGAACTAGATGTTTGAGGTGGAGTCAGCAGAGCTTGCAGCGCTGTGTCACTGGGCTCACATTGGGTATAGAGGTGGGCCTGGGGCTGGTAGTGTGCAGGAACTGTTGCTGTCCTGGGTCTTCTTTTTTTTTTTTTAAATATTTTTTAGTTATAGATGGACACAATATCTTTGTTTTGTTTATTTATTGTTTTTATGTGGTGCTGAGGATCGAACCCAGTGCCTCACATGTGCAAGGCAAGCATTCTGCTGCTGAGCCACAACCCCAGCCCCTGGGTCTTCTTTTTAAAAGGAGAGATTCTTTTTTGAATTTTTGATGTTGCTGGGGTGGATCCCAGGGCTTTGTGCATGCTAAGCAGGTGCTCCACCACTTAGCTCCCCTGGCCTTCCGTGAGGTGGGCCACGGCCTTGTGATTCCTAATGGAGTCCATGAATTTTCATCTTAACTTGCTACATATTACATTTAGGGAGAGAAGGAGCTCAGGGCGTGCCTGCTTCCAGCCCTGCAGTGGAGATTGTCTGCCTTCATATAGTGTGTTCCAAGCTGTTTGCCAGTTCCAGCCAGAAGCCCGGCCATAGTTTGACATGCCCACATGCCACACTACCATGGAGGCAGGAGCTATACATGTGGGAGGCTGGTTGGCCAGGTGGAGGCCCCACTGGGAAGGCAGGCTGTGAGCTTGTCAGGTTCAGAAACTTTATTTCGTTAGTAAACCAAATTGGTCATTGTACTATCCAAACTTAAAACGAACTGATGTATAAACTAGAAAATTAGTACATTTATCAGTCATAAGAAACACGTGCCACTGTCTCTGTGTGCTTGACCTCAACCCCTCAACTCCTGCTTTATGTCTTGGAGCAGATAGCCTCTGGCCAGCAGTCACCACTCACGGAGGGAGTGTGTTTCATGGCTGGCTCTCGCGCACGAGCAGGTTTTGGTGGCTGGGAACACTGTTGGGTTGGAAACCACTGCCACCTGCACCCGCCTCGCACACTCTCAAGCCCTTGCTCGTGCTTTCTCAGTGCTAGGGACATTTTAAAAAATTTATTTATTTGTTTGTTTATTTTAAAACAATGCATTTCAAGTCACAGTACACACATGGAGCACAATTTTTCATTTCTCTGGTTGTACACAAGGTAGAGTCACACCATTCGTGTCTCCATACGTGTGCCTAGGGTAGTGATGTCCATCTCATTACACCATCTTTGCTGCGTCCACGCCCCCTCCCTTTCCCTCTCTCCCTTTTGCCCTATCCAAAGTTGGTGCGGGACATTTGTGACGAACAGTTTAATTCCTCACACCCTCAGCTTGCTCCATCTTCTCTGTAGGTTGAATTCCTTGAGGGCACAGATGAAGACTGTTGAGCTGGGGCCTTAGTAGCCAGTGAGCATGGAGTTTGGATTACTGAGCGAGCTCTGTGTGCCAGACCTGTGCCAGGAGCACAGATGGCTTCCTTCTTACCTCTGGTGGGATGTTGGCATTGGCTGGAGGAGGAGTGTAGGAAGAGTGCTGCACAGTGCACTGCCCGATGACTTGGCGGTGAAATAACAGTGATTTTCAGACAAAGCGCAGGGGAGAAGTTTTTCGGGTCCTCGTCCTAGAGCCTTAATGGGAAGCCTCAGACACGGGGCTGGGCTCTTCTGAAGGCTCACCTGTCGCACTTCTGGTGCCTGGAGTACCCATGTGCAGCCTCCTGTGTGGTATAGGCTCCTCATGTGTAGTGGTTGCGCAGTGTTGAGTGAGCTGGCATGGCAGAGCTGTGCCCATAGCATGCTGATGGCATGGGGACCTTGGTGTTAGGCAGTCACATCATCATGTTCTTTGTGCCCAGGCAGTTGTGAGGCACACCCAGGTAAAAGTGAGGGAATGTAGATCCTCCTGTGGGTGGAGGAGTGTCAGCATCATGTTGTTCAGGGACCTGTAGAGGAGGATATGTGTCAGACCTGCCTTTGGAAAAATTCAGTGGCTGAAAGAGCCTCAGTAAAGGATGGAGAACTCTGCATTTCTTTCTTTGCATATAGGCCCAGCTAAGGGTTAAGTAGCAAATGAAAAGGGAATCTGTTCTGGTATTTTGAAATCTCCTAAATGTAATTTCTGGGGCTACTTTGGATATTAATTATTTTCTCCAAATTTAGGAACAAACTCTACTTTTTCTGCCAAGGGAAAAAACAAAAAGACAAAAGGAAAAGAAAATTTCTGAGAGCTGTTGAAAGGATTCATTCTTTTTCTCTCCGCCCTCTTCGATAATTGGGGAAGCTGGTATGTGGAAATACTTGAGATCAGGGATGGTCAGATAGCACTCTGCATCTCTGAGTTTGCTGGACTGGAGATGCTCCTGTCTTTGAGAACTATTTGCATTTCCTGATTTCTTGGTGCCATTAGAGTTCCCAAAGAGGAAGCACACCTCTCCTCTAGGTCCTGCTGGTCCTTTCCTGAAACAGCGGACCAGTGGCAGACTGGACTTTGATGTTTTTCTTATTTTGGATAGAACCCCAAGTGTCCACTCTTAGATAGAGAAGGTGATGGTTGCCCTGTGCTTGGATGCTGTGGCATGCGGGAAAGCCAGTAGGCCATGCATTCTTTATGGGGAAAAGGCTCTTCATAGTCATAGTGAGTCCCTTTCATAGACAGGGCTCAGCCGTGGACAAGTTTGAAGAGAGTTTGCCAGGTTTCCCTTCCTTGATGCCCTGTCACCTGGATCTGTCTCCATGGTGTAGATAGCTGATACGTGAAAACTGATCCCCCCACAAGTAGCAGGATAAAAATACTTAGAGGCCAAAGTGGGAAGGGTGTTCGTTCCATGCGAGAATGTTTTCTTCTTCCTTTTCTGCCTCCCACATGAGAGTCATTCACACCTCTGCTCTATGTGCCTTTGTAGTCCTGCTGTTCTTGTGTCGGACTTGGTTTCAAGCTCTTCTGGGCTGTCTCTTAAACATGAGATGTGTGCAGCAGTTCGAGTTAGCTTTCTGTGAATTCTTTGGCCCGCAGGATGTGGAAGAGATTTGGAGAGGCTCTGGGGAGACAGAGCTTACCTGTGAGATGGTGTGGCTTCCAGAAAGGGAGGGCCCAGGCTGCCAGGTCCCAGGTCCAGAAGAGGGAGAGAACACAGCTTGTGACCTTCAGGTTTGTCTCTGAATCTTGCTGCTTCCTGGAAAGTCTGAGCCCGTGACATCAGGCTCCAGAGCAGACCTTTAAGTTGACTCCATGAAAACAGCAGGATTTACAACCCATATATCATGTGTTCTGTTCATTTTTATTCAGCACTGGGGATTCAACCCAGGGGCATCACATGTGCTAGGCAAGAGCCCTGCCACTGAGCCACAGCCTTTCATTTTGAGACAGTTTTGCTAAGTTGACCAGGTATGTGTCTTGAACTTGCTATCCTCCTGTCTCAGCCTCCCAAGTCATTGGGGTCACAGGTTTGGCCACTGCACCTGTCCAGGTTGTATTTTTACGGGTGATCTGTGTGGGTTACACAGCAGGCAGTTGTGGCCTGTGTTTGTCTCGAGGCAGCTGCTGCCTGATCTTTGGGCTGGACAAGCCTGGGCTGTGTTCCCACCATCCCAGGGCTGTCCCATTGCCCAAGCACAGTGTTGTGGAGACTGGAAGCAGTTTAAAAGTTTCTGGTAACTTGAAGGGTTTCCTTCTGGTCTCAGCTGTAAGAACACCTTCTGTGGTTAACCCTCATGGCTGAGGTGAGAAGTTGTCTGGGTCATGTATGTTTTGCTTGGTTAGTCAGCAACTAGAGGAGTGCCTCTTAAAGGCATCTGCCTGGTAGCCACACGCAGGTGCCTCTGGTGGTGTGGAGAGCAGCCATAGCAGAACAGAGCAGTTGGATGTCGCTGAGCTGGTTGGGCTAGTGGTGGGTCCTTTATCTTGCATTCCTTTAACCTCCTGGTAGCATTGAATACACTGTGGAAACAGAGACTACTTAATGGGTGCTGAGAAGCTATTTC
>CM053399.1:184987277-185013712 GCA_028644305.1 Xerus rutilus
GGTACTGGGGATTGAACTCAGGGGTACTCGACCACCGAGCCACATCCCCAACCCTATTTTGTGTTTTTATGTAGAGACAGGGTCTCACTGAGTTGCTTAGCTCCTCGCCATTGCTGAGGCTGGCTTTGAACTCGCGATTCTCCTGTCTCAGCCTCCCTAAGTGCTGGGATTACAGGCTTGAGCCACCAAGCCCGGCTTATTTCTTAGTATTAATATTATTAGTTTGCTGTCAAAACACGAACTCAGTTGGTGTTGTCTGGCCATGTTGTGCAAAGGTAGGGTATGCTGTGCAGACTTCAGGCTTCGACTAGGAAAAGAAGCAAAATGACTACTTTGGAAGTGATTTCTAGATGTGTTACTGTAGATGGTATACAGCCTCGTGGTGGCTGTGCCAGGGAGATTACCAAATGCTGTAGTGAGCTCTCTTAAGTAAATGCATGGGTCTGACCCACCTACCTGTTCAGGCACTCCTCCGAGACAGTGGTGGGGACTTTAAAGGAGCATGTGAACGCTGGTGAGGGAGGGGGCGCAGCAACACCAGGCAGCAGCTGCGCATACATGGGGCGGCTGGGACAGCAGTAGCCTGGGGCCCAGGTGCCCCTGGCAGGGTGGTTCCCACCTGCCCAGAGCTGGACTCACCCCAGCTCGCTTAGGCAGCTGGAGCAGTTTTCTTCAGTGTCCCTTCCAGTTTAGAATCAGTGCCCTTCCATTGGTTCTTTCTTCTGTCTTTAAATATAAAATTTGCAAAGTAATTTACTTTCATGTGCTTGTATTCGAATGCTTTTAACACAGACTCTCCAAAATACCTTTTTTTTAAACTAGGGACTAAATCCAGGGGTGCTTTACCACTGAGCTACATCCCCAGTCCTCTTTATTTTGTATTTTTTAAAATTTATTTTTATTTTTTTAGTTGTAGATGGACACGGTATCTTTATTTTTATGTGGTGCAGAGGATCAAACTCGGTGCCTCACACATGGCGAGGCAAGCGCTCTGCCACTGAGCTACAATCTCAGCCCTTATTTTATATTTTGAGACAGGGTCCTTAAGTTGCTGAGGCTGGCCTCAAACTTGTGATCTTCCTGCCTCGGCCTGGTCTTTGAGTTTTAGGAGTCTTGTAATGGTCATTGTCTGAATTCTGTGCTTTTCCTCCACCAGACATATTTTTTTGTACTGTGGATTGAACCCAGGGGCACTTAACCATTGAGCTACATCCCCAGCCCTTTTTATATTTTATTTAGACTCAGGGTCTCCCTGAGTTCTAAGTTGCTGAGATTGGCTTTGGACTCACCATCTTCCTGCCTCAGCTTCCTGAGCCGCTGGGATTATAGGCATGTGCCACCACACTTGGCTTCCACCAGACATTATTGGTTAAAAAAAAAGAAAAAAAACAAAATCATTGGTTTGGTAGAAGCAGATGGGGCAAGCCCCTGGGAGGCTGGGTGTGGACAGCACCACCTACAGGTGTGCTTTTGTTCTTCTGCCCTTTAGGAGGGTACCCCATCTGTCACGGGATGGTAGGTGGGCTGGCTGTGATGGGTCCCAGGCGGCTGCATTGGGGCAGGTGTTTCCAGCAGTGCACTACCAGGAACGCATGGGAATCCTCCCTGGAAGCTAATGTTCCACTGAGTTCTGACCCTGGTTCCTTTTACTGTATGTATAATAGAAAAGGTATTCTCTAAAAAGTGCCTAAAATCAGTAGCAGTGAAATTTGGCTTAACTGTATTATGGCAAATTATGTTTGGGGCACAGTCCTTTCATGGTAAATGGCAGAGGAGAGATGACACTTGCAGATGCAAGACAATACTGCCCTTTCAACCCTGAGAAGGAATTCATTTAGTTGAAGTGTCACTTATTGATTGACTTTTTTTTTCTTTTTTGACTTAGAGATATGTGAAGTGATTATCGCATGCTTATTTCATGATTTTATTTAGAGGGAGGGACATAAGGGCTGGTAGGATTTTAATTTTTATCATTAAAAAATCTAGATTATGTAAATGTACATCCCCATGTGGTAGCACCTTTCCTGTGTGTCCAGGAAGACTTTCTGAGGCCACTGGAATGGGCACACACATACCAGCACTCAGCGAAGGAAGGTGGCTCTGCACATGGTCTCTCTCCCATCCCAGCCGTCTTTTGCACGTTCCCTGTGTCTTGCGACAGCTCATGGTACGCTCTCGGGAGCTGGGTGCACTTAGTCTCACCGATCTAGCCTAGGGCAGTGTCTGCTTTACCTTCTGGAAAACTTTTCCCCTTAGGTTTCCATGTATATCTAAACATACCAGTTTGCACTGAAGGAAAAGGTTTCATGAAGTGAAAATATCCTTCTTTTTTCTCCAGCCTCCTCAGTGCTTTAGAATGTTACAATGGACCAAGAACAGACTGTTTCTAGGAGGACAGTAGGCCCCGGCACTGGAATGTCAGGACGCAGAAGCAGTGCCGTCGTTCTGCCCTTCTTTCCCAAGGAGTTGCTTTATTGCTATCATTTGTGACCCATTCTGATTGTGGATTGGCTGCATTTTCTGTGTGTGCATGCGTGCAAGGGACATTTCTGCCTTTGTTGTCTATACGCTGCTGTAACTGGGTCTTTATGTAGGCCATGAAGTTGACTGAGGACCTGGACAGGCTGTGAAGGACTGTTCTTGTGGTCACTCTGGCACCACAAATCCTCTTCTCTTTTTACCACTGAGCATGGCAGATTGCTGTGTGTCTGTAAACAAAGAAGTGACCTGACAGCCCCTGTGCCTGCTCACAGCAGGACAGACGGAGTCACTCAGTGGGCCCAGGGCTCAGAGGGAGGGACTGGGCCCCATTTTCTAGTGAGGTGCTTTTAGCAAGGAGCTTGAGAGTCGTGGCCTACAATGCACATATGAGAATTTTCCAGGGATTAAATTTTGTTTAAAGAATATGGGAATTGAAGATAGTGCTTAGTAGGTCTGTTTGTTTTTGTATTGGGGCTTGAACCTAAGGATGCTTTACCACTGAGCTATATCTCTAGCCCTTTTAACTCTTATTTTTAATTTTGAGACAGTGTTACTACTAAGTTGCCTGGGCTGGCCTTGAACTTGGGTTTCTCCTGTCTCAACTTCCCAAATAGCTGGGATTATAGCTATATGTCGCTGCACCCACCTTGTGCCTTTTTTTTTTAAAACTGTATTTAAGAAGAGTTTTGGCACTATAAACATCTGTCTTAAAAGAGGAGTGTCCTTGGGTACACCTTTGGCCATCTGTTCTGGCCTCTATTCCTGTGGTTCTCAGAAGTCTTCCTTGTTGCTACTTGGTGCCCTCTCTATACTTTTACTCTCTTTATCTTATTTAGAATTTTGCGCTTAAAAGGCTTTTTGAGCTGGGTATGGTGACTCAGGCCTGTAATTCCAGTGGCTTAGGGGGCTGAGGCAGAAGGATTGCAAGTTCAAAGCCAGCCTCAGCAACTTAGCAAGGCCTTGTCTCAAAACAAAATATTAAAAAAGGGTTGGGGATGTGGCCCAGTGGTTAAGTACACCTGGGTTCAATCCCTGGTACCAAAGGGTGGTGGTGGTGGGATACTTTAAAAAAAAAAAAGATCTTTGATTGGAAGAAGTCCCAGAATCCCTGGAAATCTCAGGCTGTGGGTGGGAATTCCTTTTTTCAAACTGGGTTTGGAAGTTGGACACAGTCTACTCCTGTTTTGTCTTTTTTTAGTATTAGTTTCACCAAAGCAGATTTAACATTCATGCTTTCCTACAGCCCCCTGCCCCCTGGTCTGCTGCCCAGGTCCACTTGCCTGCTGCTTGTCCTCTCTTTTCCAGGATGGTGTGTGCACAGGTACAGGGTTGTTTTTATTCTTAATGACTGAAAGAAAAACATGTCTACAGTCAAAACTCCTGGAAGAACCCTTGTTCTTGCTCATCTTGTACCTGTCTTTGCATTTCAGAACAAGATCTCTAAAGACATGTTTGTGTGTGACTTTGTTTTTTTTAGTAGTTGATGGACCTTTATTTTGCTTATTTATCTATATGTGGTGCTGAGAATTGAACCCAGTGCGTCACACATGCTAGACAAGTGCTCTACCACTGAGCCACAACTCCAGCCCCTTGTGTGTGACTTTTTGTCCTGGGAGATGCACAGGGTATCTTGTGGGCATGATGTGGTGGTAGTCACAAACTTTCACAAAAGACTTGCCCTTTGACCTCATGGAGATTTTCTTGTGCCCACGGCCACTGTCACTTTGTGGGGGTAGAGGCCAGCTGCAGCCTCCAGAACAGCATCTTTGTTCTTCACAAGGACAGCCTCGTGTTCAGTTGTGTCAGACAGGGTAAGCACCACTGGTGCCGTTTCCTGGATTCCTGTTTCAACTGCAGCTCCCAGGCCCACAGTAGAGAGACTGGTGTTCTTGAATGTGGTCACATGAATCAAGAGCCAACAGCAATAGTAAGAAACTCCCCAGGGGAACTGTTAAGTGGAGAGAAGCGAAGCCAGTGTTTGGAGAAGAGCTGGAAGGTCTGTGCTCCCTGTTGGCTCCCTCCTCTCTCTCACCTGCTGTTGTGGTTTGTATTCCCACACATGCCACCTAGAAAACACAAGGGCTGATGCTCATGGAGAAGAGGCGGTTTGTGGTGTGTTTGGCCAGTGGCATTTGCTTGGTTCTCCAGGGAGGAGGTGCAGGTATTGGGGTGCCACTTGGTAGATTCTGTCTTGGCATGGTAATGGAGTCCAGAGACTCCCACTGCCAGTGTTAAAGCTGGAGGACTCTGAGGCTCTGTGTCAAGCAGGTGTGGCTCGCGCTGAGGAAAAGGAGTCCAGAGCAAGCGGTCCAGAGTCAGACCCATTCTTTTAGTCTCACTTCCCAACCTCTTGTTGCTGTGTGGCTGAAGGACTAGCTGTGGAAGGGTCTTGGCCTGTGGTCTGAGGAGGGGTATCCCTTAGTCCTGGAGGTCCCTGGGCTGAAGGAATGGAGTTCCAGGGCTGCAGGAGGATGCTGGAGCTGTGGGTGGGGTCCCCAAGGCTGTGAGGGGATACCACATACTCTGGGACTATAGGGCCAGAAGAGGGGGTCTCTAGAGTGTCATGAGGATCCCCAGCCATAGAAGGGAATCTGTGGACGATGGGGGATTCTTGGGTGATAGGAAGGGATCTCCCAGTGTATTAGTCAGCTTTTTGTCACTGTGACCAAAGTGTCTGGTAAGAACAACTTAGGGGAGGAAAAGTTTACTTTGGGATCAAAATTTCAGAGTTCTCAGTGTGTGGTCAGCTGACTCCATTGCTCTGGGCCCAAGTTGAGGCAGAAATCAAGGTGGAAGGACATGGCAAAGGAAAGCTGTTCAGAGCATGGCACCCGGGAAGCAGAGTGAGTTTCCAGGGACAAAATACAAACACCCAGAACATGCCTGTCAGTGACCTACTTCCTTCATCATATACCACCTGCCTATAGTTACCATAGTTGCATTCATATGTTGTAATTATTAATCCATTGAATGGATTAATTATTTAGGGTACAGCTCTCAAAATGTATTCATTTCACCTCTGAATGTTCCTACATTAACAGAGGAGCTTTTCTCAAGAGGAGGGGATACATCCAGACCGGAACACCGGGCTCTCCAAGGGGCTTCCTAAAGGTATGGGGCCGTGTCCAGCCTTGCCCCAGACCTTTTACCAACTGAGGAGAGCAGTGAGGCTTTCCCCCTCCCCTCCTCACCTCCTGGCTCTCTGGGATCTTTTTATCCTCTGTGAAATAGGAGGGCAGTGCCTCTTCCCTGTCCCCTGAAGCACAGGGTGGGAACTTCCCCTCTCCCTGAGGCAGACTGCACCAGATGTGAGGAAATGGCTGCATGTAGGTATGGGGCCTCTGTGTTGCCATTTCACTATGCTTTCTCTAGGAGCTGTTTACGCAGCCAGTGCTGAGAGCCCTTTGGCCATGGTGCTGGGCGCCAGGCAGATCTCCAGGTAGCACTGTGGGCTTGGCAGGTTGCAGAGGCCTTTCCAGTGTTCAGCGTGATGTATGTCTACTGTCTCCATGTCAGCACTTACTGCACCAGGCGTGGGGACACGGAGGCTCCTGGAACGAGGGCTCCAGTCCTCATTTCTTAACTGGAAACCAAAGTGCAGGAGCCAAGTGATGACAGGAGACCCCACAGTGGGCAGAGACCCTTGCATGTGCTCCAGGCCCCGACTCCAGAGCTGCACCATGTGGTCTGCGTGGTTTTGACTACACTTCCCAGAGTCCCCTTGCTTGAGACTGCCAGTCTGCTCCTGCCCATTTTCTGAACAGCGCCCTGTCTCCCGAGGTCCAGGCTTGATTTTGTGCTTTGTCCCTGTCTGGATCTCCCTGTTGTACTGCATGTTTCCAGTCCTCAGACTTCCCTAGCCTTGCCTTTCTAAGAAACCTTTTATGAAAAATGACTTCAGATATGCAGAAAAGTTGAGAGGTTTGTACAGTGACCTTTGTGGACCGTTTACCTAGGTGCATTGCTCGAGATCCTCCAGGTAAGCCCACACATGTGCACACACATGCACAGACAGGCACGTATGTACACATAGGTGCATGTGCACACACGCACAGACAGGCACGTATGTACACATAGGTGCATGTGCACACATGCACAGACAGGCACGTATGTACACATAGGTGCATGTGCACACATGCACAGACAGGCACGTATGTACACATAGTTGCATGTGCACACATGCACAGACAGGCACGTATGTACACATAGGTGCATGTGCACACATGCACAGACAGGCACGTATGTACACATAGTTGCATGTGCACACATGTGCAACACACTTCTCTCCTCTGGAGCCATTTGGAAGCAGATTCAGTCTTCATACCACTTTGTCCTTAATTGCACACAAGGAGATTTCTCTTTTATAACCATGATGTGATGACAAATCTGGACATTTAGTATCAGTCCAGTTTTCTACTCTGTGTACACGGTAATTTCCTTCGTGACAGTTACGTATGGCTCATTGTACAAGTTGTGTCTCTTCGTTCTTTATCAGTGACAGTTCTTCAGTCTTTTTTAAAAAATATTTTTAGTTGTAGATGGACACAATACCTTTATCTGTTTTTTTTAATATTTATTTTTTAGTTGTAGGTGGACACAATATCTTTATTTTTTCTATGTGGTGCTGAGGACCGAGCCCATTGCCTCATGCATGCTAGGCGAGCACTCTACCACTGAGCCATAACCCCAGCCCCTCTTTATCTATTCTTATGTGGAGCTGAGGATGGAACCCAGTGCCTCACATATATGAGGCAAGTGCTCCACCACTGAGCCCCAGACCCAGGCCAATTCTTCAGTCTTTGACTTTCATAAAGGGGAATTTTTGGAAAGTATAGGCCTCCTGTTTTTTTAAAAGGCCCTCGGTTGGAATCTGGTAATGTTTCCCTGTGATTGACTTGGGACTGTGCACTATTCAGGAAGCTGCAGAAGTGATGTTGTGCAGACGGCCTGTCAAATGAGTGCTGCTCTTTGTCCCTTGATAGTGCTTGTTGACCTTCTCCTCTGTGGTCACTCTTTTTACGTTTATAATTAAAAATACATTGGGATTACGTAAATACCCTGTTTTCTTACTAAGCTTGCTCCTCATAGTTTTAGACCCCAACTATGCATTGAAGCTGACCTGTATGACGGTAGCAGTAAAATAGTGATTTTTAAGTCCCAAGTTCTGTTTGCATCCACAATTGGCATCTTAGTAGAAAAAAGAGCTTTGCCTTCATTTACTTACTGTCTGTCCACTTATTTAATGTGAATGTTGACTCAGGCTATCATCACTATGCTAAGTGGTTGTAATCTGTTACTGTGATTATCTATTTGGAGGTTCAAAGTGTTCATACTTGGCCAGTTGGAACCCATCCAGGCATTTCTGTTTCTTGTGACACTTTTTTTTTTTTTTTTGGTACCAGGGATTGAACTCAGGGGCACTCGGCCACTGAGCCACATCCCCAGCCCTATTTTGTGTTTTATGTAGAGACAGGGTCTCAATGAGTTGCTTAGCGCCTCGCCATTGCTGAGGCTGGCTTTGAACTTGCGATCCTCCTGCCTCAGCCTCCCAGAGTCCTGGGATTACAGGCGTGCGCCACTGCACCCAGCTCTTGTGACACTCTTATCATCGGTTGTGCACTTTGTTTCTTGGGCACTACTTGGTGCTTTGAACTGGACTTACATTTTTCTTGCCCCAGCCTGGAGTTGATTATTTCTTCAGGAGCTCAGGTCTTGGAGAAAAGGAGCACAGGGACTGAGACTCAGCAGTTGGTCTGCCTCTTGCTGCCAAGGGTTTGGCATCCCTGCAGTGGTCAGAGCTCCATTGCTGGGGTTGCCAGTGAAACTGGAGTTTGAGACAAAATTTGATTCTCTGCTTCTGCTGGTGGTTGGGGTCTTTGTAAGCAGCAGGCCTCTGAAGCCGAGAAAGCCCATTTTAGTGTTAGCCGCTCATCCCAGCAGGGATGCTGCAGGCCTCAGCTTTGGGGGTTGTAGCTGGATTCTTCTCCACTGTGGTCCAGTGATACTGCTGTAGTTCTTCATGGTGGTGTTGCCCTCTAGTGTCGCAGCAGACCCCAGCGGCTCACCACTGATTTCTTTCCAGGTTCTTGTTTCACAAATGTAAAGAATGAAATCCATGGACAACAATGGAAGGCAAGAGTGAAAGGAGAAGGCTTTATAAACAAGAAGGAAAGAAGGAGTTCTCTCAAGGCAAGAGGGGACCTGATAGCAGGTTGCCATTTAAGTGTATGAGTCTAGGAGTTCATATAGCTGCCGGGCAGGGGCATTGATCAGTGTTTGTGCTAATCAGGTCTTGGAAAAGTATCAACACGGATGGTCAAAATCTGTGCTAAACAAGTATTGGAAAAGTGCTGCTGCTGTTGGTTAGCCATAGAGTCTGAACTTTCCTGTAACCTCCATTCATGTCTGCACCGACTTCAGGCACCTGGCCTTCAGGGCCATGTGTGGTGACATCTGTAGGGCTGAGTCTGGGACTGACCTCCTTGCCCAGTTTGAAGGTAGAGGAACCCAGTTTGGAAATAAATTTTAAAAAAGGACAACCCTTCATTGGGGCCCATCAACAGTCCCATCTCACTCTCCAAGGCTAAAGTCCATATGCTCATCCTCACGCAGGTGCTAGTTAAAGCTCTTCTTGGAAAGGACAGAGGAGCAGGCCACTCAATACCAGAGGCCCTTTTGCTGTCAAGGTTTTGTTGCTACACCCTGAGCTGGAGACACCTCTGGGCCTAAAGTCTCTGCCTACAGCTTGGTTCTGCTTGTGCCAGTAAGGGCGTGGAGAATACACGAGCCGTGCTGTGAGCTGGAGGTGGGTGGGATTTGTTAGGGTTTGGCCAAGGTGTCTCATTCATAAGCCTTTCCTGGCTTGGTATCCATCCACCTCAGAGGTTCTGAACATTTTTGCAGGCCACTGGCCCTTTTTCAAGGGTGATGAGAACCATGTTCCCGCCCACTAGCTAATATGTGGGGTCAGCCACATAGACCATTTGAATTTCAGTCTCAGGAGGCTCCTGTCCTTCCTGCTTTCGTCCAAGGCTGATGTGGTCCATCATCTGCCTTTCTTGCTTATCCCTAGCACTGCCATGCTCTGCATCCTTCCCCACAGGGGTCACAGAGGGCCTCCCGCTTGGTTGTGTTTTGCTCCAGAGGATGTCGCTTGTGCGTCCTAGTTCCCAAGAATTCCACCAGCGTCTGTGCAGTGTGGAAAGCACCTGTGCAAGTGGAGGTGGGGCTTGTGGAGAACCCAGACCTGGGCTGGGATTGGTGCTCGGTGATAGTTGACCTTCATTCTGAGTGACAGAAGAGAGAAGTGCAGACATCCATCAGGTGCCATCAGCTACAGATGGGAGGGCAGAATCAGCCATTACCAACCGGATTGAGAGAGTGCATGTGTATTGAAAGCAGGTCCCTTCAGGGACCCCTAGTGTCCTCAGCTTACATTTTGAAAACCACTAATTGGACCACCCATGGAGCTCCAGGGAAGGTGGGAGAGAACATCCTGTAATTGACAAGAAGTTCAGCCTTGTTTACGCCTTTTCTTGGCCTCCTCCTGGGTTATCAGTAAGTTACCAGCTCCTCTCAAGAAGGCTGCTAGAGCCGGGCGCGGTGGCACAATCCTGTAATCCCAGCACTTAGGGAAGCTGAGACAGGAGAACCGCAAGTTCAAAGCCAGCCTCAGCAATGGTGAGGCACTAAGCAACTCAGTGAGACCCTGTCTCTACATAAAACACAAAATAGGGCTGGGGATGTGGCTCAGTGGTCCAGGGCCCTTGAGTCAATCCCTGGTACAAAAAAAAAAAAAAAGGCTGCTGGTGGGAGCATTTGGGAAATACTGAGGATGCCAGACTTGCAGCAGGATTGAGGAAGAAAGGATTTTGTGGGGATTAGGAACTTTGGGTGACAGGATGGGGCAAGGCTGAGTTGTTGGAAAGCGTAAGTGGCATGGAATGGAGTTAGCAGTGAACTCAAGGTTCAGTGGGAATATTCTGAGAAGATTTTCTGGTATCTTTGGAAAAAATATTCCGGGAGTTATAAGAAGTTTTTTGGAAGTTATGCCCTTAGATTCTGGGAGCCCAAAAGTTTTTGGAGCTCAAAGTAGGAAGATAGGGTGGCCGTTATCCTCTGCCCCTGCCCCTGCCCCCCAGTGTGGACAAGGCATTTGTTGGCTCCCTGCTGCCACTGCCTCCTGAGAGACCTGGTTAAGAGCACCATGTGTGTTTTCGTTCACATCTCTGGGCAGACTACGCTTCTTGAAAGGCAAGACTTCTGTTTTAGGAAAAGTAAAACAATCCCAGGAAGCCTTGCATCATTCATATATGCCTGCCCATAATAGGCATTTACACCCAACGTTTAGTGACTTCAGTATCTTGTTGTTCACTTTTTCTTTTTGTGGTGCCTAGGATTGACCCCAAGGGTGCTCTGCCACCGAGCTATACCCCCAACCTTTTTTGTTTTTTATTTTGAGACAGGGTCTTGCTAAGTTGCTGAGGCTACCCTCAAACTTATAGTCCTCCTGCCTTAGCCTCCCAAGTAGGTAGGGTTACAGACCGGCTGTTTTCTTGATTTGCCCATTTCTGCAAGTTTTTGTAAATTATTGGACATTTCAAATACTTAGATGAATTACTGTTGGCAGCAGAATGCATTTTGAAATAAATTATAGCAGTCCTATAACAAAACCAAAGCATTTCAGATTTCTAATTATGTAAGTGATACATAAACACGTTCGTATTAAAGGGCTGCCCTAGAAACTACAGAGTAAGTGAGTGTTTCCTTGGGCTGTCTTCTAAATGCCATCCCTCCTCCTAGAGACAACTGTGTTATCCAGTGGGTGAATAAGTCCCAGTCATGTGAGTGTTTGGTAGTGAGTTTTGTAATTGATTTATTTTGGAGAAGTCATGTTGGTGTATTGTGTGATCTGCCTTTAATGCATTCAGGTTGATGGCTGTTGTTTTTTTTAGCAGGCAGTTCCGGCCAAGGGTGAGACTAAGCAGGATAGCTGCATGAAAACTGAGCTGCTGAGAGAAGGTAAGAGCCGTGTTCCCTGGGATGGGAGACAGGATTTTGCTGCCTACACTCTTCTGTTATCTGTCCTGGGGTTCTGTGTAATTTTTAATCTGTCCCATTCCTGGATGACAGAGACAAACACACACACATACACACACACAAACACACAAGGATCTTCTAGAGAAGGAAAAAATAAAACAAATCAATAACAACAAAGTGTGAAGAACAGGAACACTGCACCTAGAAAATGAAAAGTGAGTGGTTATAGGAATGCCGTAGCATCGGTATTCATACCCAGGCCTCACCCAGTAACAAACTGGACGGTCAGACTAGCACATCTGCATGGTGGAATGGTGATCAAATAGCACGGTTCATGTGACAACATGGATGAAACTTAGGCGTGTTTGGTGAACTGAAGGAAGCCAGGCCAAAGGCCACATGCTGTGTGTGCTAAGGGTTTTCATCAGGGGTACTGATTTTTGTCAAATGATTTTTCTGTGAGTTGACAGGCTTATGTGATGTTTGCCCCTTATTCTGTTCTCTTCATATTTGGTTTATTATTTTAATTGTTTTTTAGCTATTAAACCAACTGTGCATTCCTGGGATAAATCCCGCTTGTTCACATTTTTTAATTCTACCTCATCATTCCCTCAGCCCCTTACTCCCCAATTCAGTTTGCTAGTCTTTTGCTGAGGTTTTAGTGTTTGTATCATAAGAGATATTTTTTCTGGCAGGACACAGTGGCAAACACCTCTAATCCCAGTGACTCGAGAGGCTAAGGCAGGAGATGCCAGCCTTAGTAATTTAGGGAGACCCTCTCTCAAAATAAAAAATAAAAAGGGCTGGAGATGTAGCTCAGTGGTAAAATGCCTCTGGGTTTAATTCCCACACAAACCAAAAAAGATATTGTCCTGTGAGGTGTCTCTCTGGTGTTCATTACAGAGTAATGCTGCCTCACAGTACATTGTGGAGAGTTCCCTCTTTAATATCTGGAGGAGTTTGTGAAAAATTAATAATAATAATTCTTTGAATGTTCGATAGAATTTACCAGTGGATCCTTGATCTTTCCTTCATGGGAAGTTTTTTTTTTTTTTTTTTTTTTTAAATATTTTTTTTTTAGTTGTAGATGGACACAATGTCTTTATTTTATTGCTTTGTACGTGGTGCTGAGGATCGAACCCAGGGCCCCATGCATGCAAGGCAAGCGCTCTACCGCTGAGCTACAATCCCAGCCCGGAAGTTTTTATTTCTAATAGAATTTCTTGACTTGTTAGAGTTTTATTCAGATTTTTGGTTTCTTCTTCTGTTGGTTTTGGTAGCTGGGACCTTGTCCATCTTAGCTACATAGACATTTAAGATGATTCCATCTTTGTGATGAATTCACCCCTTTGTTACCGGGCATGTCTTCCTTCATCCCTGATAGTACCGCTCTGTCTGGAATCCGCCTAGTGTAATAGGTCCGAGGTCTTTCCAGCTTCTTTGCTTAAGAATTGCATGGCATGCTTTTCCTCGTGCCTTCACACCCCACCTTCTGTGTGGTGGGGATTTTCTGTGGTGCTGTTGCCCAACCAGCTGAAGAAGTCTGATAAGCATTGCTGTGGCTTTTGGGTTGGTGATTAATCTTCTCAGAGTTTGTCTGTCTGACTGTGTTGCATTGAAGGGTATTGGGTGTGGGATTCTGCGTTATTAGTCAGCTTGTTGTCACTGTGGCCAAGACACCTGACAAGAATAATGTAAAGGAGAAAAAGTTTGTTTTGGCTCACGGTTTCAGTTCAGTCCATGGCTGACCAACGCCATAGCTGTGGGCCTGAGAGAGGCAGGACCTTGTGGCAGAAGGACACAGAGGAGACAGGCAGCTCAGGACACGGCAGCAGGAAGCAGAGGGCTCTGCTCACCAGGGCAGACTCCAAGGGCACACCCCCAGTGACCAGCTTTCTTCAGTCACACCCTGTCTTCTTGTCGTTAGCACAGTTAATCCATATCAGTGGGTTAATCCACTGTCTTCCTTAGAACCAGAAATCTGTAACTATTTTTTCTCCGTGTATGTAATGTGTCTTTTCTTTTGGCTGTTTTCAGATTTCTCTTTATTTCTGATTTTTGACAATTGAGTTATGTTGTACATTGGCTTGGTATGTTTTTGTTTATGTTGCTAGAAGTTTGTTAACTTTCTTGGGTCATCAATTTTGTAGTTTTCGTAAGTTTGAAAATACTTGACCAGAGTGTTTTTTTTTCTTCTTGGTACCAGGGATTGAACTCAGGGGCACTCGACCACTGAGCCACATCCCCAGCCCTGTTTTGTGTTTTATGTAGAGACAGGGTCTCACTGAGTTGCTTAGCCCCTTGCCGTTGCTGAGGCTGGCTTTGAACTCGCGATCCTCCTGCCTCAGCCTCCCAAGCAGCTGGAGTGACAGGCATGGCCACCGCTTGACTGAAGTGTTTTTGGCTGTCACCTCTTCAGATGTAATTGTGCCTCTCCAGTGCAGGTGTGTCTGCTTCATGCCGTCCCACCTGCCAGTCCGGCTCCGCCCACTCACTTTCTCCTTTCAGCGCCTCATTTTCATAGATTCCAGCACTGTATAGGTTGTTCCATCTTCCCTCTGTCTGGTCTGCTGGTCATCTCGTTGCGATGGCCTCCTTTCAGACTGGCTGTCTTCAGTTCTAGAGCGTGTGGGGGTGGGTGCAGAGGCATCTGTGCCCGTTCTTCTCGTGTGCTTCCCTTTCAGTGAGTCGCCTGTCTTCTCTGGGTACTTGGATGACTGACTTCATCCTGGACTTCTGTGTTTTCTTGCATGTCTAGTAGTTCTGATGGGATGGTAGATACTTTGGTGGTGTTGGTGGATTTGAAAAGTTGAATCTGGATATCTGTATTAAATGGAGGATTGTTGGGCTTTTCCAAGGTACTCCATTCATTAACATGCAAAGTTTGGCCTGTAGTTGGTTTGTTACTAGTCATTTTCAGCTAGAAATGTAGTAACTTTAAATTCAGGGATTGGTTTGTTGCTCTTGACGTCTTTTGCCAAATGCCTCTGTGATTACTGAGAATTCTCCTTTCTACCTGGTCAGACTTCTCTCATTTGACGCATGTAAGACTCAATACGGAGCCTTTTGACTCATGAACAAGGTGTATTTCTCCATTTATTTAGTTTTTTTTTTTTTTGGTACCAGGGATTGAACTCAGGGGCACTCGACCACTGAGCCACATCCCCAGCCCTATTCTGTGTTTTATGTAGAGACAGGGTCTCACTGAGTTGCTTAGTGCCTCACCATTGCTGAGGCTGGCTTTGAATTCACGATTCTCCTGTCTCAGCCTCCCTAAGTGCCATTTATTTAGTTTTTTAATAGTTTTTTTTTAGTTGTAGATGGACACAATACATTTATTTATTTATGTATGTATTTATGTGGTGCTGAGATTAGAACCCAGTGCTTCACGCTTGCTAGGCAAACACTCTACCACTGAGCCACAACTCCAGTCCCTTTTTATTAGTTTTGATCGCTTCACATTATGTCTCTGAGCATACAGGTCTTGTATCTCTAATGACTTCATATGTTCTTATGCTGTTTAAAATTTTACATGAGTGAAATTGCTCATAACTGGCATACAGACTTGCAGTTTATCTTTTGCTGTTGAACTTTATTTTGAGATAGTTACAGATTTACATGTGAGAAACAGTGTGGACAGATCTTGTGTATCCTTCACTTTGTTTCCACTGATAGCATCTTGCAAAACTGTACACAGTGTCATAACCAGGTTTTGATATCAGCACAATGCACCAGACCTACTCAGATTTCCCAGTGGTTTGCACCCCGCCCTTTTTTCTTTCATTGAACCCAGGAGCACTCTTCCACTGAGCTGCATCTCCAGCCCTTTTTATTTATATTTGATTTTGGGAAAGGGTCTCACTAAGTAGCTGAGGCTTACCTTGAACTTGTGATCCTCCTGCCTCAGCTTCCTGAATCTCTGACATTAGAGGCGTGGCCACTGTACTTGCCTTAGATTTCCCAGTGTTTTTGTGCTACTTTATGTATTTGCTTCTGTGTTTGTCACTACATCCACGGCCACGGCCACAGTGAGGTGCGGAGCATTCCCACCACGGGCTCCTCCTCCTTGCCCTTTGTGGCCGGACACCTCCCGTCCTGTTGCTTTCTGCTGCCACCCGCTAATCTGTTCTCTGTTTCTATGGTTTTGTCATTTCAAAATGCTGTATAAGGGGTTTCATATGCTTGGTAACCTTTTAGGGTCGATTTTTTCCATTCAGCATAATTCCCTGGGGTTCATTTGAGCTTTGTCGTGTATCAATAGTTTGTTGTTCTGTGTTCTTTAGTCATGTTCCGTGTGTGGATTCCCACAATTTGTTCAACCATTTACTCACTGGAGGACATCTGGGCTGTTCTGTTGTCTGTTATGATGAAACTGCTGTAGATGCTTCCTGACATGCCTTCTCTGGGACTCGACTCAGGAGTGAGGTGCTCCTGTGGGTCAGTGCACGTTTAGCTGTCTTCCTTGGCTTTGTCGTTCCCAGCATCAGTGTGAGGGTCCCGATTCTCTGCACCTTTACTGACTTTTTGTTGTGGATTAGATTTGCTACTTAGTTTTGAGAGTTCCTTGTGTGTTCCAGGTACTGGTCTTTTCCCAGGTATGTGGCCAGTGATCATTTCCTCCCTGCTTGTGGAAGTCTTCTGTTCTTTTTGTGGGCTTTGACTTTTGCTGAAATCTGATTTGTTGATTTTTCCTTTTTTGGACTGTGTTTGTGTGTCAAGGCTGGCTGACTGCTATCTCTAAGTCCCATGATTTTTACCCCTACGTCTTTTTGATGTAAATTTACATTTCTTTTCATTTGGACTTAATTTTTTTAAGATGTGAGGTTTAGGCTGAGGTCATTCTGCAATCTGTCTTATGTTCTGTGGCCTTTCCAAGTTCAATCCTGGGTGCTGGTGGCCTTTGCACAGGGCCATGGGATCTCCTGCATGTGGGATCGTGACGCCTGAGTCCTGCTGCTGCTGCTGCTGCTTTCTGCTATGCATGACTTGCTTCTGTCTCGTCTAGGTTGCACTTGCCAGAGCCTTCAGGGTGATGCTTAGTGAGAACTCTGAGCACAGACAGCCTCCCCTAAGAGGCTTTGCTTAATTTTTATCAGAAATGGTAGTGTTTTTCTGAATCTCTTGAGGTGATTTTTGTTTGTTTTAGTTTGTGAGTATGGTGAATTACATTGTTGTTTATTTGGCTGTTAAACTGACCCTGCCTTCATGGAATAAACTCTTCTTCACTGGATATATTATCTTTTAAAATGTGTTTTTGGGGATGGCTTCCAGAGCCGCGCGGATAGCTGGACGCATTCGAGAGTGACCATTAGCTCAGTGGCTTTGGGCACTGGCGCTTCTGGGTTCGGCTTGGGCCGCCCCGACCATGGGAGCTCTGGGCTTGGAGCTCCCCTCACCCTACCGGGAAGTCCCGTGGCCATTGCCTGCCTACTTGCTGGTGTCTGCAGGCTGCTATGCTCTGGGCACTGTGGGCTATCGTGTGGCCACTTTTCACGGCTTGAGGACGCCGCCCGTGAGCTACAGAGCCAGGTTCAGGAGGCCCGAGTTGATTTAGCCCGGAGGGGGCTACGCTTCTGACACCATAACCCCATTCCTGCCTGGACAACCATTCCTCCTATTCCCCGTTAAAAAGCAAGTCTATTATAAATAAATAAATAAATACATACATACATACATACATACATACATACATAAATAATTTTTGGTTTTGGTTCACTGTACTTTTGTTTAGAATGTTTGCATGTATGTCCACTAAGAATTTTGGCCTGTGGTTTTCTTTTTTTTTAGTTGTAGATGGACACAATGTCTTTATTTTATTGTTTTGTATGTGGTGCTGAGGATCGAACCCAGGGCCTCCCGCATGCCAGGCAAGCGCTCTACCGCTGAGCTACAATCCCAGCCCGGCCTGTGGTTTTCTTGTGTTATGCTTCTCTCTAGTTTTGGTGTCAGGGTAATACTGACCTTAGAGAATAAGTTTTGTTAATCTTGTTTATCTTGTCAACTAAAATCAACTTTGGCTGTGTTTACTCCTCTGTGTCTGCTGTCTGTCTCAGCAGTCTGTGCTGCATCTGTGCTGTCTTCTTCCTCTGCTTGCTCTAATTTGGTCTCCGTCTTTCAGAGCCTTTCCCCTCCCTCCCACACAGGACTCAGGGCCTGTTTCCTGGTGAGCTTCTTGAGCAGCATCACTCACATCCTGACGGCTGTGTGTGCATTTTCTGTCCATTCAAGATACCATGTAATTTCCCATGTGGTTTATTCTTTGTCTCATTAAAAGTATGTTTTAGTTTAGTTTCTAGTTTTCAAAGAGTTGGAGATTTTATCAGTTCGTTGTTGTTATTGATTTTTAATTTCATTCCTTTGCAATCAAAGCACGCTTCATCTCACTTGAGTCACTTGAAGTTAGTTCAGGCTCTCCCCTACCCTCTTGATGAGCGTGCAAATGCTGTGTGCTGAGTCCCACCTGGGCCAGGCCGGGCCTGCTGCTGACTGGCACATCAGTCTTCTGAGTCTTGCTAAGGAGACTCTTGGCTATGGGAATCTAGGACCTCAGCTGTGGAACTGGTTTCCCCAGCAGTCCTAGCAGTGTTCGATTCTTGTACTTTGAAGTTCTTTGGTTGTCCTCATGGAATGATATTTTATGTTCCTTGTTATACTTCCTTGCTCTGGAACCTACTTTAATATTAAAATAGCCACTCCAACCTTTTATAAATTCACTTTTGCACATCTTTCTCATTTCTTTAATCTCTCTTTCCTATTTTATCTAATGTGTGTTGTAGGGATATTGTTCACAATATGGCTTCTTGTCCACTTGGACTATCTCTGCCTTTGAGTTTATATATTAAGCTATTTACATGCATATGAGCATTTAAGAAAAATTTCCTTTTTTTTTTTTTTGGTAGTGCCAGAGATTGAACCTGGGGCCTTGTGCATGTGAGACAAACACTCTGCCAACTGAACTATATCCCCAGACCCAAAATTTTCTTTTTGGTGCATTTCCTGTTCATATTATTTCCCCCCGTTAGGGTTTCTATCTATTCTTGCTTGATTAAATTAGTTACTTAACATCTAGATATTAACCCCTTGTTAGTTTTAGACATTACAAGGGTATCATTACCTGTTGTTTAACCCTGCCTACTTATTATGTTCCTTGTAGAACAAAAATTTGAATTCCAGTGCAGTCAGATCTTTTTCTTGCCATTATTCATGCTTTTGATGTTTTATGAATTTCCCCTGCCTATAGGCTATTCTATTCTTCTGCATTTTTCTCTCTGAACTTGGAGGTCCTCGGAGCATCCAAGACAGTGTGTCCACACCTCACATGCAGAAGGGCCACACAGAGTCACTGGGACCTGCAGGCGTGGACTCCAACCTTGAGGCTAGGCACTTGTGTCTGATGGAAGTGCCTTGGTCCTCAGTGCTCAGCGCAGCTGCCTGGGTAGGGGGAGCTGCACAGGTGGTGTGCCCTTTCTCTGTGGCAGGAGCATGTATGGCTCTCCTTATTCTCCTCTTCACGGCTTGCTTGGCTTGTGTGGGATCTGTTCTTCCTGATGCGTTTCAGAGTTGGGTCAAAGAATCCCTCAATGTACTAACTGGAATTCTTACTAGAATGTCACACATTTATAAATTTAATTTGAGGAGACTTGACAACTTTGTAAATTTGTCATCCCATTCCAGCGTGAAAGGCCCTGTATTTAATTTTTTTTTCCACCTGGGCTTTAAGTAATCTTGTCTGATTTTTTAAAAAATAACTTTGTAGTCTTTTTCCTGCTTTTGTGAATAATATCTTAGTTTTTAACTTGTATTTTCTAGTTAATGTTGGTGTAGAGAATGGCTTTATTTTTGTAACTTGATTTGTTTTGCAGTTTTGGGATGGAAGGCAGGGCTTTGTGCTTGTGAGGTGTTCTACTGTGGAGTTTTATTCCCAGTCCTGTGACTTGATTTTGAATTCAGCCATTTGGCTTTGTTCTTGTGTTTTGATCACAGGTGGATTCTGTTTTGTTTGGCACTAGCGGGGTGTTTTTTGTTTTTTTTGGTACCAGGGATTGAACTCAGGGGCACTGGACCACTGAGCCACATCCCCAGCCCCATTTTGTGTTTTATGTAGAGACAGGGTCTCAATGAGTTGCTTAGCGCCTCGCCATTGCTGAGACTGGCTTTGAATTCACGATTCTCCTGTCTCAGCCTCCCTAAGTGCTGGGATTACAGGCTTGTGCCACTGTACCTGGCTAGCACTAGTGGTTTTAATAGATGTTCTTATGTTGTTTCTGGGCTTATGTGTAATTAATTTATTAACCTTTCTGAGTGAAGATATGTTGCTACAGAGTTTGGGATATAGTCTTCTCCAAGTTAAGGAAGTTTCTGCCTGTTCTCTTTTGCTATGCATTAAAAAAATTTATTAATTCCTCTTTGTTCTTCAGAAAGTATTTATTGCACATGTATCATGTGCTAGGCCCTGTTTATGTGCCCGGGTTTCAGTGGTGAGTAGGGGCTGTGCTGTTGTAGAACTTAGGGGTGGGAGGAAGAAGACCAACACGTTGAGCTTAGAGAATGCAGCGTGTTAGGTGGAAGGTGTGAGGAAGAGCACAGGCAAGAGCTGGGCGGCCTAGGTGGAGCCTGGACCTTGGTCCAGGCTTTTCCTGCCTCCAGGGATGTCATCATGAGTTCTCTGTCTCAATCTTCTGATGTGAGTGTTCCTTGTTCCTGAGTGGGTTGTGACTGCTGGAGCTGCTGGAGACCCCTGCAGAGTGCGCAGACAGGGGCATGCTGAAAGCTCACCGTCTCTTGGGCCTGTTTCCCTGCTTGTTTGTGCACACCTGCTTCTAGAGCCTTGTCGGCATCTCCAAACAGCACTCAGGTTTTCTTGCAGTGTCGATACCTCACACTTACCTGAAGATCCTGTTCAGGATGCAATCTCATATGAAACCCTGTTTGAATTTAAGTGTTAGTTTGTGGGTGAAATGGAAGGATTTCAGTGGACTGTTTTATGTCAGCCAGTCGGAAGCATTGTGACTTGTGCTGGTGGTGGTGGTGTGGGCGGTGGGGTGCCAACAGTCAGTGATGCTCCTTTCTCCTCTGTTCACAGACGTACCCATGGCTGCTGATGAAGGTTCTGCCGAGAAGCAGGCGGGAGAGGCCTCCATGGCTGCAGATGGCGAAACCAATGGGTCTTGTGACAATGGTGACACCAGTCACCCAAACGCAGCCAGACACACTCAGGAGAGCACAAGAGCCAGCCCGCAGGAAGGTGCCAACAGAGCAGCACGAATAGCGGAGAATGGGGTTTCAGAAAGAGAAGCAGAAGTGGGGAAGCAGAACCACGTCGCAGCCGACGGCTTCGTGCAGGCTTCTGTCATCGGCAGCAATGGGTACTTCTTAAATAAATCGGCCCTGCAGGGGCAGCCCTTGAGGACTCCCAACACCCTGGCCTCCTCGCTTCCTGGCCATGCTGCGAAAACCCTTCCTGGAGGTGCTGGCAAAGGCAGGACTCTAGGTGCATTTCCACAGACGCCAGCGGCAGCGCCGGCCGTGCCTGGGGAAGGAGGCGCAGACACAGAGGACAGGAAGCCCACGGCCCCCGGAGCTGATGTCAAGGTTCACAGGGCACGCAAGACCATGCCGAAGTCCCTCCTGGGCCTGGTAATTTTGTGTCTTCTCTTGCCATTTCCCTTCTGTCTGTTTTCTCCTGTGTTAGTGACGGCAAGTGGACTTCTATGCATTCAAGAGAAAAGCCAGTAGATGGCAGTGGTCATCTGGCACTAACTTTAGGCTCACTAATTGGGGTGCACTGATGCCTCTGCGTGAAGCAATGGTAATCTGGTAGCATGGTCACCTCTAGGCCTGTGATCAGTTAGGAGTTTTGCTGATGCCTCTGTGCGTGAATAGCGAGGCCAGATGGCACTGTCTCTGCCTTCTTCTGGGGCTTTGCTCTCCCTAGATGGTTCTCTTGGCTTTGTGTGAAGATGTGCCAAGCACTTTCAGGAGGCAGCTTTCTCTTCTGCTGTGGGTTTGGAGGCTTTCATTCCAGCTCAGGGGGACTCAGCACCCACTGTCAGAAGTGAGAGGAAGCGAAGTTGGTCAGGACCATGGTGACAGAAGTGTGTGCACAGAGGGCTGCACTGGGGCGCGCCTGGCTCATGCTTGCCTTGAGAGCAGACAAGTCCTATGTCCTGAACGCTGCACACAGGCAGTGCTTACCCAGGGTCGACCCCACCGGCCTTTTGTTTACTCCGTGTCTCACATGGTGTGTACCTGGTGCATTTCTTCCAGATGTCTATAGTGCTGTTGTTTTGCTCTTTGATGTTAATTTGTCTGGGAATTAATTCTGGGTTCATGATCACATTCCCTCAGAACTTGTGGTGTTTGGCATTGCTGGTGGCATTCTGAAACTGTCTTGTCCTTCATGTGTAGACCATCTGCTGTTTCCTCTGAAGCCCTTAGGACTCCACATCTGGGACCTTCTCTTGAGGGCCCTGCCAGTCTGAGGAATTGTGTCATCAGCACCGGGAAAACGCATGTATGATTTTTCTTTCCATCTCCTTCCATAGAACTCCTTTAGGAGGAGGTTGGGTCTTTTTTCTCCTTGTGCAGTAACCTATCTGCTTTCTGCTTCTAGCAGTGTTCTTTAGACCTTTACATTTTCCATATATCCATGTGCCTTTTTTTGGCGGGGCATGGGAGGGTATCAGGATTTAAACTCAGGGGTACTGAACCACTGAGCCACGTCCCCAACCCTTTTTTGTATTTTTTTTAGAGACAGGGTCTCACTGAGTTGCCTAGTACCTTGCTACGTTGCTGAGGCTGGCTTTGAACTCGCGATCCTCTTGCCTCAGCCTCAGTCTTCCGAGCCACTGGGATTGCAGGCATGCTTCACCACGCCTGGCCCTGTGTGCTTTATTTATTTTTTATTTTTAAAAATTTTTTTTATTTTTTTGGTACCGAGGATTGAACTCAGGGGTACTCAATCACTGAGCCACATCCCAGCCCTAATTTTTGTGTTTTATTTAGGGTCTCACTGAGTTGCTCAGCGCCTCGCCCTTGCTGAGGCTGGCTTTGAACTTGGGATTCTCCCAAAGTGCTGGGATTTCAAGAGTGCGCCACCGCGCCCGGCTCTGTGTGTTTTATTTTGACATTTTTTTATACCCAGTATTTCTTACTAATCTTTTTCTTTTTTTTTTAAATTTTATTTATTTTTTTAGTTGTGGGTGGACAGAATATCTTTATTTTATTTTTATGTGGTGCTGAGGATCGAACCCAGTGCCTCACGCATGCTAGGCAAGCACGCTACCACTGCGCCATAATCCCAGCCCCCTCTTACTAATCTTTAATTAAAAAAACTCTTCTGTCTCAAATTTCATCTCATCCTTCAGAAGACATCGATTGTGGTTTATCCATAGTCTCTGTCATGAATTCCGAATTCCGATTCCTCAGAGGAGCTCAGTTGGGCAGCAGTTCTTGCTCTTGCTCTTGGTGGTTTTCTCCAGTGCGGACTCCTGCGCCCCCCCAATGCTTGCCTTGGCTTCTGTGGCCCTGGACCAGCCCGACTGAGTTCTGCATGGGTCTGTGGGTGTGAGTGGCCGTGGGACAGTGTGGAGTTGCACTGCCAGCCGCACACCCGCAGCTGGGTTCTGTAGCCACCAGGGTCTGCCCCTGTTGCAGCAGGATGCTGGTGCCTCCTGATGCAACACCAACCAGTTGCCCTGGCCCAGTGGCCCCCTAGTTCCCAGTGGTTGGCCTGACTTAGCTCCGGCTTTTCACTGTTTTCTTCGGTACATTGTCAGAACTTGAGAAAATTTAAAAACCAGTTTTAGATTCACAGGAAGCTACAAAATCATACAGAGATGTGCCATGCACCCTTTGCCCAGTTTTCCTCACTGGTAGCATCTTATGTACTGAAATGCAGTGTCGTAACTGGGGTACTAACACTGGTGTAATCCACAGATCTCACTCAGTTTTACTATAACTTTGATGTGTATGTGTGTGCACATGTGTGTGTGCAGATGGGCACAGCCATCACAGTCAAGGTCAGTGATCCCTGGCACTCTCTGGTTCATTCTCCATCTTTATAATTCTGTTATTTTGAGTGTTGTTCGGTATGTATATTATGTAACCTTTGAGGGGCTGTTTGCCCTTAGCATAATTATCTTGAGATCATCCAGGTTGCGTCAGGGCCCTGTTCCTCCTTAGGCAGCCCAGCTGTCCATGATGTGGATAGCTGCAGTCTAGCTACTCACTGTTGAAAGACTTGGACATTTTCAGTTTGGTGCTGTGAAAGCTGCTCTGAGCATTTATGTACATGTTTTGTTTGCATACACATTTTCATCTTTCTCAGTTTAATATCCAGGAGTAGAATTGCTGGGTTGCATGTTGATTGGATGTTCAGGTTTTGGTTTTCTCTTTTTGGTGCTGGGGATTGAACCCAAGACCTTGCACATGTTACCCAAGTCCTCTACCACTGGTCCACACCAGCAGCCCCTTGATGGTCAGTTTTATAAAGAACTTAGAGGCCGTCCCCATTCCCGAGCGGCTAGCTCGTGGGAGCCAACCTCTTTCTGCATCCTCGCAGCACTTGGTGCTGTGTACCTGCTGTTCCAGCCACCTGATGGGGTGTAGTGGCATCTTGTCCTGGTTTCACTCAAACATCCTCATGCCCATGATGTGGGACATCTCCTCAGTGCTCACTTTCCAGCTTTGTCATTGCTGGTGAGAAATATTTCTTGGACCATTTGCCCCTTTTTACTGTTGTTTGGTTAGCTTTGAGGTTTTCTCCTGGGTATGAGTCCTTGTTTGAAGTGTGGTTTGTAGGTTTGTCTCCCCACCCAAAGCTCATCTTCTTCCTCTCAAAGGATCTTCCCTAGAGCAAAAGCTTGTCATTTAGATGAAGTTCAATTTGTTAGTTTGCTGTCTTGGACTGCGCTTCTGACATCATGCCTGAGAACTCTTGGCCTAGTGTAGATCTCAGATTTCTCTCCTGACTGAACTGTGCCCGTGCCAGGAGGCCTCTCCCTGGGCTGGGCTTCCTCACTCTGCTCCTTCCACACATGCCCACCACTGGGCTCTAGGTGCAGGGAGGAGGTGCCCCATCCATTCTGCCACTGCACCTGGGGAGTTCTTAGTAATGGTGCAACTATTGTTGAGCTGCAGCTGCAGTGGAAGATCCAGCTGTGAGAATTCACTGGCTGAGGCAGAAACTTGAGCAGTGACAAGGCCAGGAGGGGAAAGCCTAGTGGCAGAGCCAGGGCAGAAAGTACAGGATGTTCCAGGCCCTGCAGGGACACAGCCTCTGTGCCCCACCTCCCAGTGCAGCAGGTCTCTTTGCTCGTGGTTCTGCCTTGTGAGACGGCAACTGCGAGCAGGGTCTGATACTCACGAGGCTCACGAGTTCTCAGTTTTTTAGATTTTTGAAAATTACCTCTGAAATGAAAGAATAGGTTTTGTACCTAAGTGAGAATTAGCCTCATGCACCTGTCTCCTTCTGAGGTCTTATTTTACATGTAAGTTAGGATCACACTGTGCTGTGAGTGCAGAGTTGAGGTGTTTCAGCACTGAGTGCCGTGCAGGCTGTGTGGCAGTGTGTAGGTGAGGGCAGGAGCAGGAGCTAGGTTCTGAGTCCTAATGGTCACCGCCTGGTGCATCTGAGAAGAGCTCAGACAACACTGCACAGAGGGTGGGTTAGATAGTGGAGACTGCAGAGGGAACTGCCAAGTTTGAGCTGTGCTTTGGAGGAGGGAAGGGAGAGTTAATTCCTGGGGGAAAGGAAGGGTCCTCCCTGGGTGGAGGTGCCACCTGCAGTGGAGCAGGTGCTGTCACTGGCAGTGCAGCACTCGGGATGGTGAACTGGGTTAGTCTCCACTGGGAGAAGCAACACGAAGCTGTGCAGAGCTGTGGTCCTCAGAACTGCAGTACAGGGCAGATTCCTGTCTGGGTAGGCTTTTTGTTCCGTCACAGGATACCACACATGGGTGTTTATAAAGGGCAGAGCTTTGTTCAGCTCTCAGGTCGAGAGGCGGGGAAGCCTGAGAGCAGGACGCCAGCATCTGGTAAGGGCTTCTTGCTGCATCATAACATGAGGCAGAACAAGCCTAGCAGCTCAGGTCTCTCTCCCTCCATCACAGGGGTCCCACCATCACGGCCTCATCCCACCCTGGCAGCCTTTTAGAGGCCTCACCCCAGTTACCATTAACATGTGAATTTGGGGATTAAGTGTTCAACATGGGGCCTTTGGGAGACACATTGAGGCCACAGCAGGTTCCTAGCTGGATGGCCAGTGAGATAAGTCATGTGACCTGTGTGTTCTGGACATTGGTGAGGCATCAGGCAGCTTCCTTGTGGGTTGAGGAAAGAAGAGCTGTCCCTGAGAAGCTCTCTAGGTGCCTTGCCAACAGTAGGGGGCACGAGGGAGGCAGAACACAGGATAGCACTGCATGTGGAACAGAGAGCTGTGCGCTCCTGAAACATGGCACGAGCCGGTTTGAGGAACTGCTGCCGAGCTCGGTGAGAGGGCAGAGAACACACAGCACCGCCACCCTGCATAGCACTCATCTCTCACTGGTCAGGTGTGTGGTTTGCTGTTTCATCTGCTCCCCTCTTTGCCTACCTGCCTGTCTTCCTGCCTTACTTGTGACCTCAAGAAGCATGTCCTCACCTAAACCCATCGTTGTGGAGCACAGCACTCATGCAGCGCTTTGATGAGGTATTTCTGACTTGGGCCACTTCTTCCTGGTCTCATTGCCAGGAGATGGGGATGCTTTGTCTTTTAAGGGAGGGGGTAAAAATACACAGCATTGACCATCTTTTTTTTTTTTTTAATATATTTTTTAGTTGTAGATGGACACAATATCTTCATTTATTTATTTTTATGTGGTGCTGAGGATCGAATCCAGTGCCTGACGCATGCAAGGCAAGCGCTCCATCACTGC
>CM053399.1:185014212-185029788 GCA_028644305.1 Xerus rutilus
GTGACTGTACTCCCTGACGTCCCTTCCCTGGAATAGCTGAAATCACAGAAAGTAGAATGGGGGCAGGGGTATTGGTGGCTGGGGAGGGGAAGGGGGATCAGCGTTGCATGGGGACACATTGTGAAGACTGGGTGGTGGTGAAGGCTGCGCAGAAGTGTGGGCACGCTGAGTGCCGCCAGGTTGTGCCCTGAGAGGTGGTGAGGTGGTCAGTGCTCTGACACGTAACAGAAGTGGGGGGTGGGGGTGGGAGAGCTTATGCCAGTCAGCTTGAGTCTCCCCCAGAGGATTGAGTGTGGGATGCTGGATTCTCTGGAGGCAGGTGGAGCCCAGAAGGGCCATTGAACAGATAAGAAAGAGGAAGACGGCTCTGTCTGGCAGGGCATGGGCTGTGGGTCCTGCCCCCAGCCAGGCTCTCTTCCTGAGGCCTAAAGGAGAAGATCACTCTTGGGCTGCAGAAGCAGCTGTGGAAGTTACGGGGAACCTCTTCTCTGTGTGCTTGCTGTCTCCCCTCCAGCCTGTCACCTTCCTGCAGCATGCTGGCTGTATCTCAGCAGCCCAGCCTCATGGCGCAGCAGCTGAGTGGCCTCCCTATCCCAGCCTACTTCACTGGTGTTTCCTTGCTGACCTATATGTGGATGCGCCTCCCAGAGCATCCTGAGAAGTCATCAGTTCCATGAGTTTTTTTCTTGGGCTCTTGCCCTGATGCTCCTGGTGCTCTGGTCCTGTACAAGGAGGTCCAGACTTCAGATCTCTTCCCAAGGGTCCCTCAGACCCCTTCAGATCCTAAACGTCAGCCTTCCTGGGGCTTCTTTCTTGTCCTTGACCTTTCTGGATCCCAGTTGTCTAGCTCTGGGCCTGGACCCCCAAACTGGACACTTCAAAGCTCCTGCTGTACCAAAGTCACCCCCTTTTTGTACTTCAGTTTCCTCTTTGTCAAGGTTGGGGTGCTCAGTAGACCCTTCATTTCCAGAGGCTTTCCATAGACATTTCTGTGCTGCTCTGGGACAGTGAGTTTTGTTCTTCACCAGCATGTTTCACCTGCCATGTCAACCCTGTGAGCAAGGCTGTCGAATGTCCTCTTACGCTCCTTCTAGCAGACTTCCTGACATGATTCCCAGCACCTTTTTCTCCCTTTTCCTCACTCCTAAGTCATCTTGGGATTCAGCAAACTCTTCCTAAGGACAGGTGGTTGGTAAACGTCTTGAGCTTTTCAGGTGGTAAGGTCTCTGTCGTGTTCACTGCTGCTCATCAGCTGTCACAGAGCCTATGGAGAGCACACCTGACTGAAATAGCCACACAGCCTGGTCTATTACATTGGTCACTGTGGGCTGCCGCAGTCCGTTAAGAGAAAAGCTCTAGTCAGGAGGTGTATGTAGGTGGTTCTTGGTGTTCCTGGGGGATTGGTTCTAGGAACGCCGCCTCCCCGCTGGGAACCAGAGTCCGTCTTGTTCGAGGCCCTGGGAGAGGGCGCAGTTTCTGCGTACGACCGTGCACATCCTTGTGCACACTGGGTGCCATCTCCAGGTGACTTCTCATGCTGGTGAGTGAGAACGTGGTCTGTCATGCTGTGTTGCTTATTGAATTGTGACAAAAGAAAAGTTGGTGCATCTTCAGTACCACACGATTTTTACACAACACACACACTCATTTCTCCACCCCAAGGTGCTGGGGGTGGAACCCAGGGCCTTGCGCGTGCTCAGCACGTGGTCTACCTCTGAGCTACTGACCAGCCCTCTGATATTTTCAGTCTGTGCCTGTTTGGGTTCGTGGTTGAGGAATCCATGAATATTGATGGTTGACTGTATATTTTTCGAAGTTAAGAGACTTAAATGTTATCTGATTAAATCTAGGCCCCCGCTGCCCCATAGCCCACGTCTGATGGATGGTGATAGTGAACTGAGTGTGCTAAGGCAGCAGGGACCCCTGCACTTGAGAAGAGTGGGGCTGTGGACCCGTCAGCCAGTCCCAGCATGCGGATGGGCAGAACTGTGCTTCTTGTGAGCAGCCGTGCTCTCAGAGACAGCAGTGCCCCCAGGAACGTACTGGAGGGTGCACGTGATGGCCCTGTGCCACCTCCAGCCCTCGTGGCCCTGTGGCAACTAGGCTGCAAGCCCCTGCTGTGGATGCTGCCACAGCCTGCCCACTGTGGTGGTCCATGCTTGTGTGTTCTTCCATCTTTCTCTCTCTGCATGATGAAACCGAAACATTATGAATTTTTTCCTAGCCCTTTAGTGGTTTAGTCTGTTACAACAATGTTTTTCAGATTTTTTTTTTAAAAACCTTGGAATTTAAAACACACACATGTACATATGTACATTGCAGAGAATCTCATATAAAATACTTTGGCCTGAAGCTGTGTTCAGAAGGGTTTTTAGGGTCTCTGAGCCCTCACTCCATTTCCTCACTGTTACCTCTTGCTTGAAAACCACTGCCCAGGCTCCAGAGTTCTGTTAGTGGTGACAGTGCTCTAGGGCCCTTCTTTCCCTCTTGTTCTTGGGTTGTTGGTTGTGGGTCCCAGTCGGGTCCAGAACTTTAGGGATGGTACCTGCTTCTCACTGTGGCAAAGCCTTAGCATTCTAGGAAGACTGGCCTGGCCTGGCCCCATGATGGTTCATGAGATTGGAGTTCTTCCTGCTCTGTCTTGTGCTCTTCCTGCTGCTCACACTGCTCCTGGTGAGCATTCGAGAGGCGCAGGGTCCAGGGGCAGACCCGTGGGAGTGTCTCAGGACCTTGCTTCTGCTGGCTGGTGCTTTCCTGCCTGCAAGGTGCGATGACAGTGTCTGCCTAGGGTTTCATTCAGAGGAAGCCTGATCTGAGAAGTGCTTCGCCCTTAGCAGTTTACAACAAGTAGGCACAAGTCACCCCGTGTCAGCCCCTAAGTGTGTCTGTTACTGTGGGACTTGCTGATGATTGTGGTAATCAGAGTTTATAAACTGTCTCCTGCTTCCAAAAACATTTGAATGTTATTTCTTTTCCTTTTTTGTCCCCTTTTGACTTTTTTTTTTTTTAGCTTGCTTGCCTTTTGTTTTAGCAGCTGCAGTATCTCGGAAGAAAAAACGAAGAATGGGAACCTACAGCCTGGTTCCTAAGAAAAAGACCAAAGTCTTAAAGCAGAGGACAGTTATTGAGATGTTTAAGAGTCTAACTCATTCCACTGTGGGCTCCAAGGTAAGAGGGACGCGTGTGCTGTGTACCGTAAGTGCTCGAATTTGCGGCTCTGTAGAGGGCCTCCTTGGTCAACAGGCATCCTGTGAGGTTGCCAGTAATTTGGATGACCTTGGTTTCTAGCAGCAGAGCTCCAAAGCTCCTCTGCTGTAGGGCACAGGCTGTGTGTCCAGGTGGGTAGTTGAAGACCCACTTCCTTCCTTACCCTCACCCAGTCTCCCACCAGCCAGGCTCCAGGTACTGGGCACCACTACTGCATGCCTGGCCCAGCAGGTTCTCCATCTCCTATCACCTGAGGCGCCCAATGGGCAGGCACCACTGCTGTGTCCCTGGCCCAGAGGGTTCTCCATCTCCTGTCCTCTGAGGTGCACCGTGAGTGGGCACCACTGCTGTGTCCCTGGCCCAGAGGGTTCTCCATCTCCTGTCCTCTGAGGTGCACCGTGAGTGGGCACCACTGCTGTGTCCGTCCTGGCCCAGCGGGTTCTCCATCTCCTGTCCTCTGAGGTGCACCGTGAGTGGGCACCACTGCTGTGTCCCTGGCCCAGCGGGTCCTTCATCTCCCATGACTACTGAGGCTTGTGTGGAAGTTGGCAAGTCTGTTGGTGAGCATTGTACACCTGTGTGTTTTAGGGTGAAAAGGCCTTGGGCGACAGCACCCTTCATGTGAATGGGGAGAGTTTGGAGATGGACTCAGAAGAGGACGACTCTGACGAGCTTGAGGAGGATGAGGACCACGGAGCTGAGCAGGCTGCTGCGTTTCCCCCAGAGGACAGCAGGACTTCTAAAGAGAACGTGTCTGAGGCTGACCGGGCCCCAAAGGTAAGACTGTGCTCTCGGCTGGTGTTGCAGATGAAGTGAATCCTAGAGATGGCTGTGGGTTCCAAGAGTCAACACTGGGATGCTTTGGGGCCTCATGAAATGCCCTCTGTACTTTTTATTTATAAAACCCATCTTTTTTCCCTATTGACCTTTTTTTTTTTTTGGGTACCAGGGATTGAACCTCAGGGGCACTCGACCACTGAGCCACCTTCCCAGCCTTATTTTTTATTTTGAGACAGAGTCTCACTGAGTTGCTTAGCGCCTCATTGTTGCTGAGGCTGCCTTTGAACTCATGAGCCTCCTGCCTCAGCCTCCCAAGCTGCTGGGATTACAGGCATGTACTGCCTTGCCTGGCTCCTATTTACTTTTGGCTTTGAGTTTTATATTTTATTTCCCTGAAATTATTCATTTATTTTCATGTTAGGGATGTTTTTCTTCCTGTACAGAATCATTAACATAAAGCCTCACGAGCTCCTTCTTAAGCTCCAGGTTGGCTGGAATAAGAATATTAATAATCCAGCTGGGAGCTAGATGTGGTGGTGTACATCTGTAATCCCAGCACTTTGGGAGGCTGAAGCAGGAGAATCACAAGTTCTAGGCCAGCCTGGGCAACTTAGCAAGATCCTATCTCAAAACAAAACAAAAAAACCAAAAAAGAACAAAAACATAAAGGCTGGGGATGTAGCTCAGTGGTAGAGCACCCCTGGGTTCAGTCCCCAGTACTGGTGTTGAGGGCAGGTAGGGTAGAAAAAGAATATTAATAATCTGAAGCATTCACCAATGACCTCCTGTATGCCCTCAATGTCTGCTTATAATCATTTTGGGGGGCCAGGGAGGACAGGGTCTTAGTAAGTCCCTGAGACTGACCCCAGACTTGTGATGCTCCTGTATTAGTCTCCCAAGTTACTGGAATTACGTACGTGTGCCACTGTGCTCGGCAGCTGATTGTGGTTGATGCCTTTTTGTGGCTGGCCTCATTCTATCTTGTACACTCTCCATGGTGGAGCTGTCATGCTTGTCCAGGTTGAAGCCTCTGCCCTTCTTGCAGAGTATGTGTCCAGGGCTCCCTGTGCAGCCTGTGGAAATGGCACACGGCTGTACTCCTTTAAGGATGCGATGCATGCTTGCTTTACAGGCCATTTACTCCAGGTACTTTGAGGACGGCACTGGTAAGCCTTGTCTCAGCCACATTGCTCCCCCTGGCAGGCATGGCACCACCCATGTGTGCTCCTGGGAGCTGTGTGGAATGCTCTGGAAACTGTCTGCGGGTGCTCCTAGGAACCTTCTATGGGTGCTCCAAGTAACCATCTGGGGGTGCTGCTGGTGCCAGCCTGGCAAGTTCTTAGAGATAGAATTTGTGAGCAAGCTTTGAGGTTTAGGCTTTAATTTATGTTCTTTCAGTTCTGAGAGGGATAAGTTAGAAGTGACATGCTTACCAGTAGCAGCGTTGGGAGCTGAGATCAGACTGCATAAACATCTGTAGTTTATTATTCAAGTTTGTCAGACTTCTTTGCAGAACCTTCAGCCATCTTCATTTAAGACGAAGCCTCGGTCTGGTGAGTTTTTCTAAGGCCAGCATTAGGCACAGCCCTTGCAGGTGATACTGTTTAGTGACTTGTTTTAGAGACACCGTTTGTTGCTTAGCTTTGTGCTCCACCAGTGCCTCCTTTAATATGCACCAAGCACTTCGATCTGTCAGAATTTGGGCATGTCTTTTCTCATTTATTTATTTATTTATTTAGGTCCCAGGAATTGAACTCAGGGGTGCTTAACCACCAAGCCACATCCCCAGCCCTTTTTATTTATTTATTTTTTTACAGATAGGGTCTCACTGAATTGCTTAGGACCTTGATCAGTTTCTGAGGCTGGCTTTGAACTTGTGATCCTCCTGCCTCAGCCTCCCAAGCTGCTGGGATTACAGGCATGTGCCACTACACCTGATGTCTTTTGTTATTTTTACTTCAATTTTAGACTCATTTTTATGAATAATTCTCCTTCCTCCTCCTCTTCTCCTCTTCCTCTTCCTCCTCCTCCTCTTCACTATACCTGATGTCTTTCATTATTTTTACTTCAATTTTAAACTCATTTTTATGAATAATTCTCCTCCTCCTCCTCCTCCTCCTCCTCCTCCTTCTTATTTACAAGTTTTAGGGCAAATTTAAAATGTTACTTCCAGCCCTCAAACTTAATTATTCAAAAGTAAATTTGGTGGAAAATGTTAATACTAGAGATGTAAAGGGATTTCTAAAATTTTTTATTGTAAAATGCTTGTTAGTTTTTGTTGTTGTTTTCTATAGAGAAGTATAAGGAAGGAAAAATAGTATCATAATCCCATTGTGCAGTATCCCTGATGTGCTCTGTGCCCCTGACCCTGGCCAGCACTTGCTCCCCTCTGCAAAGGTGCCTTTGCTCAGCACTGCTCGTTGCAGGGACAAGGAGGGGCCCACTGCAGTGTGGACACCCACTTCTGCACAGAGAATCATTTTCACTCCTGTCTCACACCACATGCTGTGGATTGGGCTGACTGTCTTTCCTCTGCACCCCCTTCTGGTATCAGGGATTGAACCCCATCTTCCACGTGGATTTGATCACTTTCCTGTTTTAGGCAAGTTGTGGGTGATGTGTACTTCAGCTGCAGTAACCTGAGAGGCATGGTTTTCCTTATCTTCCCCAGCAAATCTGTGTCGTTGGAACTCCAGTGTTGTGCTGTTAAGGGTGTGAGTGAGCAGCTTCGCACACATCCGGTGGCTGTTGGCGTGTTACTCTAGAAACCACCTGCCAGATGTGCTGCACCCACTTCGCTGCTGGGGTGCTCGTCTTTTAAAGGTGCAGTCCTAGGAGACTGAGCAAGTGTGGATGGGCTGTTGCCTCAGTGTCCTCAGGTGCTTGTCTTTGGCTTTGTCAGGTGTCAAAACTCAGAGGCACTGGTCTGTTTCTTTTCTTTTCTTTTTTTTTTTTGGTACTGGAGATTGAACTCAGGGGCACTCGACCACTGAGCCACATCCCCAGCCCTATTTTGTGATTCATGTAGAGACAGGGTCTCACTGAGTTGCTTAGCGCCTTGCTGTTACTGAGGCTGGCTTTGAACTTGTGATCCTCCTGTCTTAGCCTCCCAAAGTGCTGGGGTTACAGGCGTGCACCACTGCACCCGGCTACTAGTCTGTTTCTTTAGGACTTCCAGGTTCTGTTTCACTGTTGCTTTTTAAAAACTGATATAAACAACCTTCAGATTTCTTTGATTTCATTCATTCTCTACAAATATTTGATTCATACAGAATTTATGTTGTGATAAAATGTGGGATAGATACCACTCAGTGCAGGTGAATTTATGGTATGTAAGTTATCTCTCAATAGAGCTTTTAGAATAAAACACGAGGTAAGGGGTCCAGGGTTTCCCTCATAATAGCTGGGCCGGAGTTTTCACTCCATTTATTTCTGACATTTCCTTCCCCTGCTGATATAAAATAAAATGCCAGCTGAGTCCTGCACCAGATGGCATGTGAGTTTGAGTGTTTCTGGATTCCATCTTTGGTTGAGGTATTTGTCTTCCAGAGAAGATCTAGATACTGAGTAACCCTGAATAACTTAGGTATTGATATGAAATTAAAAATTAAATAACTTTCAAGTTAACAGAAGAACCAAGAAACAAAGACTTGAACAAAGAAGAAAATATGGTCAGTGGAGAGCAAAGCAGGACGGCAGGAGTGAGTCTCCACAGGCACAAGCAGTGGGGTTTTGCCGTGTGGACCCTTCCAGAGGGCAAGGGCAGAGGGACGCTGCTCAGCTGTGTCGAGGCTGAGCTGCAGGCCGCCTTTGCACAGGACCCTGAGCATAGCTGTGCTGAATGAACCCAGCCAGACGCAGCTGCGTGCTGAGATGGTGATGACCGTGGGGGCAGGCTTCGCCCCGCGATACCTGAGCAGGAGTCACTGAGCTTGCAGGGCAGACATGTATGTGTTTGAAAAGCATTTAAGCTGGGTACTGGCTCATCTGCAGGCGGAGGCAGGAAATATGCTTGAGGCTGGGCAACATGGCGAGGCCTTGTCTCAGGATGGCTGATGGCTGATAGGTGGGTAGCATTTTATCAAGTTCAGCTTTCTGGTCTTTTTTTTTTTTTTTTTTGGTATGGGGATTGAACTCAGGGGCACTCAACCACTGAGCCACATCCCCAGCCCTATTTTGTGTTTTATGTAGAGACAGGGTCTCACTGAGGTGCTTAGCAGCCTCGCCGTTGCTGAGGCTGGCTTTGAACTTGTGATTCTCCTGTCTCAGCCTCCCTAAGTGCTGGGATTACAGGTGTGCGCCACCGCGCCCGGCTTGGGCTTTGAATTGGGAGATCACTCTGCACCTGCAGACAGGACGGCTGCACAGCTCTGTCATCACTGCTGTGTGACTTCCCTGTGCGTCTTACCTGGTCAGGCCTCGGCTCCCACAACTGGTCCCACAGCCTCCTCGACCCTCCAAAAGGGGATCCCTTGCTGTGTGCTACCACTGTGGTTTGTTTTGTTTGGTTTTGTTCTTTATAAATAAAATCATAAATATGTGTGCTTTTTTTTTTTTTTGAATATGACTTATTTTATTCACATCATTGTGCTCGGGGTTTTTACGGTGTTTGTTAATTTTTGTTGCCATACAACAGTGGTCTTCCAGTTGGATTGTGGGTCGCTGAGGCCCTGTAAGGAAATCTACAGGATCAAAACTATTACTTCAAAAATGCTGAGATGTCTGTTCCTCCGTCTCCTTCAGGGGAGTACCCATGTTACTGTCCTTGCTTGGGCAGCTAATTACCTGTGTCTTTGTGGTTTGAACATTCTCGGCCTAAATTCCTACTGCAGTAAAGATTAGTAGATATAACCCCTTAACAAAAGTCTCCATAGTTCTCAGTCATTTTTTCAGAGTATGAGGTCCCAAGATCATAGTGTTTGGGTTGTTTCTAGGGAGGGCTATTCCATATGGCAGTGCCAGCAGCACCCTTGGGCATGGGTGACCTCTGGTGTACACTGGGAATGGACCCTGTGCTTTGTACGCCCATGGGCCCTGCTGTGCAGGCTTCCCTGTAGGGCTGTGCCAGTTGGCAGTGCTGCCAGCCATCTGAGTGGGCATGGAGCACTGATGCACTGTGGTTTTTGTTTCACTTTCCTGGTTTCCAAGAAGATTGAGTACTTTCTTGTATGTTTGCTTGCAATTTGGAGGCCTTCCTTTTTGAAATGCCTTTTCAAGTCTCAGCCACTCACCCACTGCATTGTTTGTCCTTTAAAAAAGTCATTTTGTAGGGTTCTTTGGCCTGGCAGTGAGCCCTCGTGTGTGTAGTCAGTACCAGGTCTCCTCTTATTGTGACTTGCTTTTTTCCTGAAAAGTTGGTGACCTTGTCTCTCCTCTTAGATTGGACACCAAACACAAGGACTGTGACAGTCAGGTGCAGCCACCATTCTGAGTGCTGGTTGGGGAGAGTTGGACCTTTGCCTCTTAGGCTGAACCCATAACTGGGCCAGGTGACCAGAGTTGTGTCCCCCCTGGGTTGAGGGCTGGCAGGTGCTGGCGGACAGCTGGGCGAGGGCAACTCCTAAGCAATGAATTCAAATAAAATTCATAATTAAAAAAAGTTGACTAAACATGTTGAATACTACAAAAAAGGTTATATTTAGTGGTGAAAAGTGAAAGCATTTCTGTTATCAGTTGTAAAATGAGGTTGGAATAGCTGCTTTCATCTCTTGACGCAGGCACAGCAGCACTAGCTGTTCTGGCTGGTGCTGTAGGGAAGAGCCAGAAAGAAATATCAGTATTTAAAAGGACAAGGGAGAAGAGTTTCTGGGAATATGATCATTTGTCTGAAAATCCAGGAAGATTAGCTGAAAAACCACCATAGCTCCTGAACTGAACTTTGTGTGAGCAGGATGTAAACTTAGCCATTTCCTTGTGTGGCTGTCACGAGCACTTAGAAAATGTGACATCAGCATCGTCAGCAAAATTGGCAAATGCCTAGAGACACTTTTTTAACTTTTCTAAGTAAAACAGTCCACGTGTCCAAGTAGTGGTGAGCAGTGACCAGCACTGGGCCAGTCTCATCTGTCCATGCTTGGGTTGTCTAGAGGCAGGTACGTCAGTGCAGATCCTTCCGGGGAAGGCAAACCACAGTATCAACACCTAGAATATGAGCTGTGATCGCTGTCTCTCTGCTTCCTGGTGCCATGTCCTTAGCTGCTTTCCTCTTTCACACACTTCTGCCCTGATGTTCTGCCTCACGTCAGATCCCAAGGAATGCAGTCAGCCATCTGTAGACTGAGACCTCTGAAACTGTGAACCCCAAATAATCTTTTTATCCTCTAATTTTTATGGTTGGGTCTTTTGGTCATAGCAGTGAAAAAACTGACTAAAACAGAAATTGGTAGTGAGAAGGTGGGTTGTTGTTGTGACTAACCTGATCGTGTGGTTTAGAAGCTTTCTGGAGTTTTTTGGAATTTGTGGGAGGAATTTTGAAAGGTTTAGAGATGCAAGATGCAAAATCTTAGTACGAAAAATATCGGTAACATATTTCATAAAAAGTAAATTCTACAATAAGAAAGCTAGGTCCAACTCTGAAAATGGGCCAAGGACGGGGCATGTAAGATGCAGTAGGAAGAAATAGAAAAGTGCTAAGGAGTTACAGAAGAGACTCGGTCCTGTTGTCGGTGGGGAAGTGAGATCTAAGCAACAGTGAGATTCTGTTGAAAGATTGGTGGTTTCTCTGTGGCCAGTGTTGGTGGAAGGTCATAGTTGAGGAGGTGACCCAGAGGTTCCACACCTCTCTGTCCACCTATTTGTCCTGGAAGACGTTGGCTTGTCTGTCTGGAACACAGCTCCAGTGTGGAACCACACAGGTGCTTGCTGACTGATAGGGCAGGGTACAGTGAAACCACCAGGCCACACAGCATGCAGTCAGCAGGCAGGAGGTCACAGACACATCCGGAAGTGGGTGGGCAGAGCTGGATGGATGCCCACGTGTTTTGGTGCCTTTTGCAACAGACATGTACTAATGCGTGGGAAGGGTAGACGGCAGAGATAGCTCAGCAGGAGCACAGCACCTGTGCTCTGGTGCGTGGCCAGTGTAGACGGCAGAGATGGCTCAACAGGAGCATGGCACCTCTCCTCTCGTGCATGGGCAGTAGAGCTGGCTCAGCAGGAGCATGGCACCTCTGCTCTGGTGTGAATGCCACAGTGGCGGCACGCCTGCAGAAGGAGTGGGGCCGTGTGCTCGGTCATGGTGGCTCCAGAGGTTGCACTGGGGTCCTCGGGGTAGGTCTGATTGTATGTTATATAGTGGCCTCTGAGAATGCTTTCACCTTTGTGTGCATTGTCCCTTTCTATGGACATCTGCCATGCTTCGAGTTTCAAGTGCACTTGTCCTTATTCGTTAGCACAGGAGCCTCCAGGACCTGGGGTGAGTTTGAGTGCACACAGAATGGTCACCTTCCCATCACGACATGGAGACGCTGTCCTCGGGCTGTGTCTTATTCATTGCCTGGATACCCCCTGGCCAAAGCCAGACAGGCAGCCCACTTGGACAGTGGACAGACGATGGGGTCTTCCCTGTGTATGCCTCTACATGCATAGCTGGTGTGTTTTTTTAAAGTCTGTTTATGATCCACTTGTTTGCCATTAAAGGAACTAATTGTTTTTTGGTTTTGGTTTGTTTTTTCCCCTTGGCTCTGTGGCTGCTCAGATGGATGGCGAGTCAGAGGAGGAGCAGGAGTCGGCTGATACTGGGGAGGACGAGGACGGCGGAGACGAGTCTGACCTGGTAATCCAGCACGTGGCCGGCCTCTGTGTGCAGTGGAGGTGGCGCAGGAGACGCCATGGTTGCCCCGTTGTTTGCTGAGAGTCAGCCTGTTCTCATGCTGGGGCCTGGCCCAGGCAGGCAGGGGTCCTGCTCTTGGGAGAGCAGGCGAAGAGACCCATACAGTCATGACGCAGTGCCAGGCAGAGCCTGAGGGGCCGTGGGCCACTTAGAGTGTGGCAGTAGGCCAGGCCTGGTATAGGCTGTCCTGCCTGTGCAGAGCCAGTGCTGACCCAGGCTGCAGGGAGGCTGTGGTCCTCTGTGCTGGTCATCCCATGCAAATGCTGTGGCAGATGGTTTGGGACCCTGCTGCAGTGGCTGCTTGAGGGGAAGGAAGTGCTGGGTTTGAGGCATTTTGACAGAATGTTCAGGATTCTTGTGGGTTGGGTGCCACATAGTGTGGGACAGGAGGGAATGGGGCTCTGTTCTGCCCACACTGAGGTATGTTGTGCCCAGCAGGTAGCCAAGGGACAGAAGCAGGACCTTGAGGGTTCAGGGAGTGGAGGAGCTTAGAAATGGGGAAATGTGCCACGCTTAGGATGGAGCCTCAGGAAACCCCATGTGTTAGCACTGTGCACAGGAGACCAGCGGCCTGTGAGCTCAAGAAGGAGGACTCTGCTGTGGGAGAAAGCCTAGGGGCTTGGGGCACACAACCTGTGAACAGCTCTGAGGAGGGAGGAGGGGGCCCGTGCATCAGCCCCACTGCTCAGGGAGGCAGACGAAGCGCAGATTGCTGGGCTGGGCGCAGACGTGTGTCCCTTGGTGGTAGGTGGAAGGAGCAGGTTGGTGTAGTGCAGGCTTTGAGTGTGGTGCTGACATTTGGTTTTTTTTTTTTGAAACTTTGCTATGCAGGATTGCAGGGTGGAGCAAGGGCTATTAGAAGGAAGGGACACCGGACAGCACAGGTGTGAGTAGTCAGGATGGTCCCCAGCATAGTCCCCAGGCACCTAACCTCAGGGCTCCCGTGCACGGCCGTGGCAGGACACGTGTCAGTCTGTCTGAATGGCTGGCATGTGTGGATCTTCCCACGTGCCAAGCATAGCAGCCTCATGTCTGCCTGCGTCCGTGGGATGGAGGGTGGTGAGGCCCCATGCTGTCATTGTGACCTGTCCCTCTCCTGTGCCAATTAGGGCTGGGAGTGTGTGCTGTGTGCCAGTTCTGATTCCAGGAGGTTGGATGTCCTTCCTGCATCCATATCTTAGGAGCAGATGCTCAGGCATCTTGCTGTGTCATTAAGTGGTTTGTGACTTGGAGTCCAGGCACTCTGAGCATTGTTTGTTCCTTTTCTCATGAGCAGGACAAATGGACGTGTGGTGGAAAGTGGATTCTCCTACTGAGCTTATTTACTTAATTCCTGGGCAGGATTTTCTAGTCTATTCTTTTCCTTTGTATGAAACTCAATAAGAGTTCTAAGTTCCATTTTAGTTTTCTTGGCTCTTTGCCTCTAAAAGGACTGAGCTTGGAGAGATGTTTAGGGAACAGTGTGGGTATCTTTAGACTGTGATCCAGAAGAATGTCTAGAAGTGAAGTGAACCTGCTAAAAGAAGAATCAAGACATAGCAAGTATTTTATTTTGCAGGCAGACAACTCCTAGTCCTTTTTGCTCTTGAGAGCTCCCCCTGCTTTGCTTTTGACGTTTCTGCCCTTTGGTCCTCCAGAGTTCCGAATCCAGCATCAAGAAGAAATTTCTCAAGAGGAGAGGAAAGACTGAGAGCCCCTGGATCAAGCCGGCTCGGAAAAGGAGGAGGAGAAGTAGAAAGAAGCCATGTGGTGCGCTTGGTAAGCGCAGTGGCCCCGTGGCCCCTGCACCTGTGTGGCATCTCTGGGCCAAGTAGCAGGCCCAGCTGGGGCTCTGCATAGGATTTCATTTGAAAGGAGGGTCTGCTGTTGACAAATGTTTGAAATGACCTCATAAGAGAAACTCAGTGTCCCTCACTTGGTCTTTTCTAGGCAAGCCTAGTCAATCCTGGCTTCCCTGCTGAATGCTAAGCTAAGGGGCTCGTTCATTCGGCACCTTTACGGGGTGACCAACAGCCTGTGGCCTGTGGCTGTTCCCCATGCTGCTTGAAGGAGGGAGGTCTGTGATCATGTAGCCGCCTGCGTGCCATGCCTTGTCTGCGTGGCGGCCTCAGGCCTTGTGGCAGCACCGCTGTTCTGGCAGTGATTGTTGCCTGAGTGCCTGAAAGGGGCCGTGGGGTCATTGCCAAGGTCAGTGTTCTTCTTTAAACAGCTCCATTATGTGGGCTGGCATACCATCAGACACACATAGCTAGACCACAGTGGGACGAGCTAGTGTATGTACAGCGAGGAGCCTCCCCACAGCCACATCACCCGAGTTCTCACCACCCCAGGTTCCCCCGTGTGCCCTGCTGCCCGCAAGAACCTGCCCCTTCCCAGACCCCTCCCCTGCTCCCAGGTACCCCATTCTGCCCTGTTGCTGCTGATGCATTAGTGCTTGGTAGAATTCTGTGTGAATAGAGTCGCTTCATGTGGGCTGCTTTCTTATGGCTTCTTTGAGCCCAATTGTTTGAGAGTGTTCCTGCTGCATGTGTCAGGGGTCCGTTCCTGTCATTGCCAAGAAGCACCCCACTGTGCGCATGCTGTGGCTCAGCCTCTCTTCTGTGGGTGCACTGGGCTCTGCCCGTTTGGGCTCTCAGGGAAGCTCCTGTGGGCAGTGCCTCAGGTGGGTCTCTAGCAGTGAGGGACTGGGTTGTGCTGTTTGCTCAGCTGTTTTTTAAAGCACAGGTCCTGCTTCATGTCTCCACAAAAGCACTGGGAGTTCACTCTTCTCTGCTTGCCAGCACTTGTTAGGGTTGGTCTGTTTAATTTTAGTGGTTCCTGAAGGTATTCTGGGTGTCTCTTGACAGTTATTGGATTTTATTGATGAATAATGAGGTCGTGCCTTTGTGTATTTCCTTTTGTGAAGTGTGTTTGTATCTTTTGTTCCCTTTCAAAACCAGGGTGTTTGTCTTTTCCCTGAGTTGTAAGAGGTCTTTAAGTATTCTAGATGCAAGTCTAATCAGACGGATGTTTTGTGTACATTTGTACCTCATCTGTGGCTTGCTTTTCCATTTTCCTAATGGTGTGTTTGGGGTCAGAGCAACAGTTAAAAAGTTTTGTTCAAGTCTAATTTATGAATTATTTTCTTATTCATGCTTTTTGTGCTTTGAGAAATCTTTGACTTATAAAAGGGTTGGTATGATGTAGCTCAATAGTAAAGCTGCATCTTTGGGTTCAGTCCCAAGTACCAAGGAAAGAAACACAGAAGGAGACAAAAAGATCTTTGACCAGCTCAGTTCACCAGGGTTTTGTCTTGTATTTTCACATGAAATTGTACAGTTAAAGTGCTCACAGATAGTTCTGGTGCATTTTTTAAAATATTTTTTTCTTTTAGTTGTCAGTGGACTTTATTTATTTATATGTGGTGCTAAGAATCGAACCCAGTGCCTCACACATGCTAGGCAAGTGCTCTACCACTGAGCCACAACCCCAGCCCCAGTTCTGGTGCATTTTGAGGCAGTGTTTGAACATGGTGACATGAAGCACCCAGCTCCCTCCTGCAGATGGGCCGCTGATCTGCACAATTGGTCCAGTTTACTTCTTTTGTTGAGCACAAGCTCTGCCATTAACACGGACCAAGCGCCTGTGTCTTTCCACCGAGGCAGAACTTACTGAGCAACAGTGAATTCACAAGCTGCCTCACTCACATCAGCGGCAGGTCTCTGAGTGCTGTGAGCCAAGCAGTCGCGGGGTCTTTGATCCTAACCTTAACTGCTGAC
>CM053399.1:185030288-185096473 GCA_028644305.1 Xerus rutilus
AGCTCTGCCATTAACACGGACCAAGCGCCTGTGTCTTTCCACCGAGGCAGAACTTACTGAGCAACAGTGAATTCACAAGCTGCCTCACTCACATCAGCGGCAGGTCTCTGAGTGCTGTGAGCCAAGCAGTCGCGGGGTCTTTGATCCTAACCTTAACTGCTGACATCTGTAGCACTCGGGTCACACACTGCACTTACACAGGGCGTCTCTAGGTTGCAGAAAGGCTGAGAGAGGGCAAGGTGGCCGCAGGGTTTCTGGAGTCGGCACTGAGCGAAGGCAGAGGGCAGATACAGAGGCAGCAGGGTCACTGCAGGTGGCCAGAGCAGGGGCAGGCTGAAGAACTCGTTCAGGGCACAGAGCTGTCCGAGCATGGAGCCGACTCCAGGCCAGGGTCCCGAGGGCAGCTGTTTTCAAAGCAGAGAGATGGAGCTGAGCTGGGGGACAGGGAGCTGGAGGTGTTCCACCTGTCAATCTCACGGCGCATTCCCGGGTGGCTGATGACGGGTTGGCGCGTGCCACCGTGCCCCGCCTCCGGGTGCACCTTCTGTCATGGGTCGGGGCGAGGGGTTGCTCTGCTTGGCCTGGTGTGTTTCATGAGCCCACAGGCCTGGCTTTTCTTTACAGCGGTGCTGGGCAGGTGGTGCCTGTCGAACTGACAAGGTGGGGTCCTCTCACCCCCCACTCACACTCACAGTGGAGCAGCTCTTGGCCGCCCAGTGCTATGTGGAACGGAGTCCCAGGAGGCCAGGCACAGTGGTTTCGTAGAGCGCAAGTCCCTCCGAGCGGGGTGTTGAGTTTCATGGGAACGCTGGTGGACACTGAAGGAGTGGGGATGCTCTGGGCTTCCTAGGCTGTCCCTCACTCGGTGTTTCTCTTTGTGCCACCTTCAGCTGCAGCACTTGCTCCTTCCCTCATCAGCTGTGCTTCTAGCTCCTGCCCTACATACAAGAGGCTCGCTGCCCAGAGTCCAGGAGGCAGCCCCGCAGTGGAGTGGGCCATAGAGACGTGGGGTGTTACGGTGCTGTGCTTGAGGGCCTCCCCGAGCCCGCCTGCTCCTTCGTTTGTGTCTCCTTCTCTTTTACTTGGGACCGTCAGAGCACTGGTTTCCACTGCTGACTGACCTAGCATTTGTAGACCCAAGGCGAAAGGGCGTCCTAGCAGAGGTTCTGTTCTTGCCGTCTTGGCTGCGACAGGTAAAGTGCGTGCCTGGAAGCCGACTCGCGCAGGAGTGTGGTGGCCAGGTCTTTATGTGAAGTGCTTAGAATCATACGAAGACGCTTTGTGCTCTTCAGATCGGTGACTTCTCAGAGTAGTTTACTTTTCTGTCTAAGGTCTAGGTGCAGAATACAGTGTGAATGAAAAGACTGTAAGTGGTTTGTTATCTCTGCTTGTTGACAAGGAGGTTGGAAGCTCGGGTGAAGCATGGTCCTTCACCTCTGCTGGTGTCAGATGTCCATTGTGAACGCACACTTTTCTTAGGCTTCCCAGTGAAATGTCTGTACAATACCAAGTATTCAGCTTTGCATGTCCGTCTTGGGCTTTCTAGGAAGCTGGGACAGGCCAACATACTGCTGCTGCCATCCTGTGTCCTCAAGGATGAGGGGCCATGGAGGTCTTTGTGCCTCCCCCGTGCATGCTGCAAAAGCCAGTGCCACCAGCCCGTCTCTGCAGTGGTCTTCCTTGGCATACCTTGATTTTCTTGCCTCTAGTGAGGGCTTCACTTCATAGACCTTGTTCCCAGTGGGGCTGTCACCGACCTTTCCCTGGGAACCTCTGTGTGTCAGCCAGGATAGTAATCAAGCCAGAGCCTCCAGCTGGTACGGACCCCCGTCACATGGGGCCGTTGCTTCAGGTAGTTTCATTGGCTGGTCTTTCAGTGCAAGTTAGATTTTTCTGTCTTATGTTAAAGTAATTTACAGAATGTATACCACACTTATATTAATTTTCCTGATTATTTAACAGTTTTTATCTGCCTGGTATAGTCACAGAGGAAGATGAGTTAGCATGTGAGTGCCTTTGTTTTCTTGATGCAGTCCCCTCCCACCATTCAGGTGGACCTGGGGATTAGAAAAATGGCATGCAGAGGAGAAAGCAGCGTGACTCTAGTGGCCCAGCCAATGGGCGTTGTGGTTAGGGTTGGATGGGTCCGTCAGGGTCAGCCCTATCCTGGGGACTGGCCTCTCGCCCGGGTGCTGTCAGTGGGCGGCTGTTGCACATTCTCATGTGTGTGTGCCTTCTGTGTGTAGGTTCCGAGGCGTGTAAGCCATCTCCAGGAAGCTCCGAGCAGACAGCTCCAGGAGACAGTTCGGGGTATATGGAAGTTTCTCTGGACTCACTGGATCTCCGTGTCAAAGGGATTCTGTCCTCCCAAGCGGAAGGTGAATGTTGATGTAGTGATGACTGCACCATCTTGCTCTTTGTTTGCTGGTCTCATCCTCTGGATTAGCTTGATGGCCCCTGCTGGATATTAATAGAAAATGTGATTAAATACATCACTTAGAGGTGACGGGCCCTTGTTCAGAATTTGTTTGCCAGGTCATGCAGAGCACACGAGCGAGGAGGCACAGAGCACAGAAGCCCCTCAGTGCAAACTAGCCGATGCCTTGTGCAAGATCAGGTTGTGGGAGTCTAGCCGCGTTCTCTACCCTGTGCCAGACACATTTATTTCTGTGCAGAATCCCTAAAGAATTCCCTTCCACCCTGGCCCTGTCTCAGGACACGAGGGCGACATGACTTTGAATAACGTACTGTGATGATCTTTGATGCTAATGGCTGAAGCCTGCCCTCTGGCTGGCACTGAGCTAGTGTCCTCAGCAGTGCTCTGCAACAGAATAACACGCCTGTTCAGGGCTCTTCCTGTGCCTTTGGTCCCAGGCACACCAGCAGCTTCTGTTGGGAGTCCTTGTGCCAGAAGCCATGGGGCTGCTGTCGCCTTTCTCTTGCTTCCTTCTTTGCAATCCACTAGAAACCTCTTGATGAAAAGCAGCTCTCTGATCTTTTTGGAGAACCCCATTGCGGGCGAAGGGTGTAAATCTTGTTTCTCTACACTCCGCATGAGTTGGCAATGTAGTGTTAGCTTGGAGGGAGTTAATGAGCTAGGTAGCTAGCTGTTCGGGGTTTTGAACGGTTAGGCAGGTATGATTCGTCAGCCTGCATGATTTAAGAGACCACATATTTAGCTTAAGACATAATTCTTACACTCTTCTGTCAGAGAAACTTTTTTTCTCCACTTTTGTCCCAGGAGGAGCAGAAACCCCTCTCAAATTTCACAAGCTCTCTCCAAGGGAACTCTGTGCCTCCATTCCAGATAAAGAATAACTGTTTAAATTTTCTGGGCTTGGATTTAGTGGAATCAGGAGGTTAGGGCTTTGGCTTAAGCAGGAGATGGTACTCTATCACATCAGATCCTGCACTGTGCCGGAAACCCTGCTTGCTGCTGGGTGCCAGAGAGCAGGCACGGTGGCACCGAGGGGCCCTCCACCTGAAAATGTATCTGTCTGCCTCTGGTAAAGTAAGGGCGGACACTGGGAAGCAGAGCTGGGAAAGGACCAGGGGTGATGGACACAGGACCTGGTGCTGAGAGCCAGTTGGTGGGGAGGAAGAGGCTGGTTGTTGAGTCTTCTTCAGATTCTATGACGCTTATTAAGTTGACCTCCCACATTCACTTCCCTAAGAAGCTGGGTCTAAAGCTGGCCTGTTGAGTCACACTTTTGGTCCGGAGAGAAGCCCTGTGGAGACAGTGTTGCTCATGGCTCTCATGCTCCAGTATGGAGTCACCACCTGAGCGAGTGGTGGCAGAGCCAGGGCTCAGGCAGGTCTGGAGTCCTCAGGAGCTGGCCATTGGGAGCAGGCAGCCATTCAGGAGAGAGTCTTTGTACCAAGGTCAGAAATCTCCACAGTCATTGGCTTCTTTTCTCATCCTCTTTGCTCTCAGGTGTGCCAAGGTGTATTGGGTGGCTTGTGGCCTCAAGTAACCAGAGCAGAGCTCAGTGGGAGGGCTGGGAGCCACACCCGCTTTCTCTTAAAGGCCCTGCAGTCCTTACTGCTGGGGACTGGAGCACACCCAAGCCCAAGAACTCTTAGGCATGGCCTGGTCTCCTCCCTCTCGCCTCAGCCTCCTAAGCCACGTGGGCACAGCATGGCCAGAGGACAGTTGTCCAGACACTTCCTTGTGCACTGTTGTCTGTGTTCTCATTTTTAAAACCATGTTGCTGGTCAGGATCATCTCAACAATCCTTAAGGCTCTAAACGTACAACGAGTGCAAATGTGAGTCTTGCCTCACATTTCCTGATCTTTGGGGCTGTGAGTGATCAGAGGCTGAGCTGGGAATCAGGCAACAGGAGGGGGTGTGTCATGAGCTCCTTTATTCTCAGAGACCTGTGGTTTAGGCTGTTTCTCGTTATGGACCCTGTGCAGGGGCCTAGACTCCCTCGTGGCTGGGACCAAATCAGATTACTAGCAAGGACCAGAGATGGACAGTGAGCATCCTCTACTCAACATGGTGCTGCTGGAGGGAAACTGAGGCAAGAACACACTTCTGAACAGCTTGTTTGAACACAGGCAACTCTGAATAGGGAAGGGCACAGGGCTCTGCAGAGGGAGTGCTGGGTTGAGCCACTTGCTCCCTCCTGCTGGCGGACCCTTGTTGCGTCACTGGGTTGGCCGCTTCTGACCAGTGGAGTTGGAGCTTCGTTTTTCTGCAGCACAGAGATTCAGAAGACACAGCCCAGTTTTGTTATGTCTGCACACTGTTAAGGCCCAAGTGGCTCCATTCCCTCAGGGATTCCTTGGGCCAGGTCTTCATTTTCATTTACTTTGATAGTTGTTTTTAGATATGAGTACAAGAGTTAATTATTTTTAATAGAGGGAACAGTGTTTGAAACATTGATCCGCCTTCTAATTTCTGCTTTAACCGTCCACAAGACAGGACAGTGAGGGTGACTGTCTCCCTTTGGAAGCAGTGGGCCCTGCAGCCACTAGCCAGACTTGAGGGTCTTCCTGGCAGCTGCCACCCTCTGTCCCACCTCTTACAGGGGCCAGGTTCTGCTTCTTAGGCTTCCCTGCCCCGGGCCAGGGGAGACATAGCCCACTCCGCACCAGCCTCTTCTGTCAGCGGTAAGTGCTGTTGCCGTTAGCAGCCTTCTCTGCCCTGATTATCATTTAGTTCATTTCCTCGTTTTTCCCAACTCTTTCCTTCTTCAGCCTAATAAATGGCCTTTTTGGACTGTGGTGATAAGTGAATAGTATTCTAGATGATAAATTAATTATTATTAAAGTCCTCCAAATTTAATTTTCTTGGGGTGGTATTCTTAAAACCAAGTGAGGAACACAAGGACTAACATGTACTGATGTTTCTTTGTGTGAAAACCAAAAGATGTGGGAGTGGCTGATGAAGGTGCAGTCTCTCCTGTGGACCATTGGCATGGGCCTGGGAACATGGATTGACGTGCGTCTCTTGGGACCTGGCAGGTGGCAGTCAGTGGGAGAGGCAGAGGCGGCTCCTCGTGGTGTTCGGGGGTGGGTGTCGACAGCCCCGGGCAGTTTCCACTGAGAGCACTGCTCCAAGCCACATTCCTTCTGCTCCCATGCGTGAGGTTGTGTGAAGACCAGCTGCTCTCTGGACAGCCCCTGGGAGGTCAGGGCTGCACAAGCTGACGCGTGTCTGTGTGACTTAGGGCTGGCCAGCGGTCCGGACGTGCTGGAGACAGACGGCCTCCAAGAAGTGCCTCTCTGCAGCTGCCGGATGGAAACCCCCAAGAGCCGCGAGATCACCACCCTGGCCAACAACCAGTGCATGGCTACCGAAAGTGTGGACCACGAAGTAAGCAAGTTTATTTTCACTACCAAGCAATGTGGGTCTGTCACGCCCTAGAAAGCACAGCCCTTCCATTAAGCTCCAGATTGTAGCTCCCCAGTCAGTGGCGTTGGGACCAGGGACTCAAGGAAGCTCTGCATAAAACCTCTCGTAGATCCTGGGAGTTACTACCAGAGTGTGCAGGCCCAGAGTTTGTTAAAAAAGTGTTTGGTATGCACACTGAGTAAAAGTGGCTGCTTCTGGGCCATTATGAGGGTCTTACCTGCTGTGCTGTGATCTCAGAAGTGAGCAGGTCGAGGCAGGAGAGTCACACCAGAGGAGCCTGCTGCTCTGCTGCTCAGAGGAGCTTGCCCCTGACAAGACAGGTCAAACCAAACAGTTTTGTGAGCTTGGGTCACTTCCCTCCTGCCATCTGTGACTCAGACACTGATAGGGTGTTGCTGGGGCTCTCTCCCTTGCTCCGTCCAGAAGGAAAGAGGAGGAACGGGCAGTGTGGAGAGGGAGTGCCTTTCCTGAGGGTCTCTCCACAGCTGTTGGGCAAGCTTTCCTTCAGCCCGTGGAGCCACTTGGCTGTGGGTGGCTGTGGAGAAGGGCTGAGCAGAGAGCTTGTAGGCATGAGGCCAGGAAAGGTCCCCTGTCCCAGGCCTGTGCCCTGCAGGGGAAGGATGAAGTCAGACATGGTGCCTTGGTCCTGTCTTCCAGCCCTCCACTTTGGAGCTGCTCTCATTGGCTGTGGTTTTGAGTTTTAGCTGTAAGTTTTAGAAACGACTAAAATGTTGACAGCAAAGCAATTCATACTGCGTCTGTGCAGGGCGCTGCCTGAGCCATTCCACGTGTAGGTCCTGTGATTTCCTTGTGCCCACAGATGAGGGCAGAGAGGCCAGGCAGTGCCCTGTCCAGATCCTTGGCTCCCGGAAAGGGCAAGAATGGGCCTTTCAGAGGTCAGCCAGCATTGCCCCATGTTGGAGACTCGCCGGTGGCCCTTTCCTGGCTCCTTTGCACATAGCCAGAGTTCCTGATCCATGGATCTGGCTGGGCTGCAGTTTTGCTTTTCTAAAAAAATGCTGTTTCTACAGATGCTTCTGGCCCTGGAGCCACATGAAGACCCTTGGGTTGGGGAGGATCTCACACACATGTCCTGGTGCCAGAGCTGGCCTCCCTGTGGATTAGTGTCCGCCTCCGAGTTCTGGGTCTGTGTCTTGCCAGAGGAAGAGACGGGCGCTGGCTGGCTTCTCCCAGGCCGTGACCACTCTGCAGCTCCTGCCCAGCCGCTCTTCACAGGCGCCACTTGCGCCGTCTCTGTCATGCTCAACTCTTCAGAGCCCTGAGCCCTTGACCTCGTCCTAAGAGGAACTTTCTGCAGGGAGAAGCTGGAGAGTGCGACTCAGCCCAGGCCCTTGCTTGCTTGCTCCTGCCTCCACCAGCGCCCATCTCACTTTGTTGGCTGCATCTGATTTTGAGCCACTTTTAAAGCAAGCCCCATGTTACCACAGATTTCTCAGTATGTAATTGTTCAGAAAAAAAGAATATTTTCTCACATGAAAGGAATACACATACATATAACAAAATAGTGATTATTTTCTGTTTTAAATAGTGCCTTACCCACAGTCAGATGCTCTGTCACGAAAATGTCTTTTCACAGGTTTTTCTCTTGTTGGATCCAAACAGATTCCACTCTTCGTATCTGTGGCAAAATCTGAGAGTCTTTGGTGCCCTCTCTGCAGAGCGTTTGTCCTGCCACCCTCTGTTGCTCCCTGCTCTCTAGCCTGTCGAGGACACTGGGTCCAGATTCTGGGTTCAGCTGCTCACCTTGTCCTCCTTTATTCCTGTACCTGAAGACGGGATCCAGTGACTGGCAGATCAAGTACTTAGAACTTGTGCTTCAGGATTTTGTTTTGGCAGTGGTGCTTGGGAAGGTGTGCTGTGAGGCAGGAGGGAGGCTGAGCAAATTACTATTTCTGCAGTGGCCACCTGCGCCTTCCACATCTGCCTGAAGCCCTCATTGCCTTGGTGGCCGTCAGCCACCTAAACCTTCTTTCCTTACGAGCTGCAGAACGGTCTGTTTTCCTGTGTCCTGCTGTCGGAAGTGTTCAGTACAGACCACCTTCCCTTATCTGCCAGGCTGGCTGGTGTCCCTGCAGGTTCCATACTGGATGGGCAGGATGCACACTGTGCCGCTCTTCTCAGAGTAGGACGCGGGGCTCTGACAGCCTCTGGGGGTGTGCAGTGGGCTACATTTGCCGCCCCTCCCCTTCTTCCTGTAGCTTCTTAGGAACTCATGGTCTTTTCTGTGTTTGATGTGTTATATACTTTTTTGATATAAAATTCAACACAGATCTAGAAAACCACAAGGCAAATGTCAGGCTTAGCCAGTTCATCCCAGGTGAGTTCTGGAATTACCATCAGAATCAAGGTCAAGGCCTGGGATTGTAGCTCAGCGGTAGAGCGCTTGCCTCGCATGCGTGAGGCCCTGGGTTCGATCCTCAGCACCACATACAAAGCAATGAAATAAAGACATTGTGTCCATCTACAACTAAAAAAAATTTAAAAAAAAAAAAAAAAAAAAGAATCAAGGTCAAGGTCAAGAAACAGAACTCATCTCTCCCCCAACCCACCCAGGCTGTCAGATCCTCAAGATTCCTGCTTTCTGGACCTATGAATCGCACACTCAGGTTGCAGTTTAGCAGGTCCCTCTTCATTTCTTGCCAAAACTGCAACTTGATAAGGAGATGGGACCAGATTCAGCTCAGTCCCTTCGCATGACCATGGGGGCGTGGGCCCAAGAACAGGCACCACACGGTTGCTTGTGTCCCTTTCTCTGGTGTTAGCAGCTGTTGGTGCCTGACACCTGTGTTTTAGATGTGTTGGAGGTTTCAAAACGGTGCCCTTCCGAGTCTGTGGGTCGTCTTGCATTTATTGTCTGGAAGGTCTCTGCTGCCTCTTTCCCCACCAGCATGTCCCAGAGGTAAGACAGGCCTTTTGTTTGCCTGTCCCCGAGATACTGAATTGTTCTCCATCAGCTTCTAAAGTTGACCAGTTCTTCCTTTTTGCAACAGCACTATGAACTCATGAGTTTAGTCATGTTTGATGGGTGTAATTCTTTGTGTTATTGTTGAAGCTCAGATAGCCCCATGTTGACCCATTGGATCCTCTTCCTGATGATGGGGCAGGGTCTGTGAGCTCAGAACTGTTTTCCTGATGACACTAAGAGGCTGTGTGTCTTGTCTTATCTTTTTCCCCCCAGTATTGGGATCAGACTCAGGGGTGCTCTACCACTGAGCTACATTCTCAGCAACTCCCAGTGTCATAACATCATGCAAGCTAAAAGACTGGTTTCAAGTGTGAGCACATCAGCGAGTACTGGCGTGGCAGCCAGCAGTGTCTTGGTCATGGAAAGATTCCGTGTGGTAGTAGATGCTTAAGAAACCACCACTTGTGGAAAGAATTTCAGTTACCTGCTCTGGACTGCAGAAGCAGATATGAGAATCCCCCATCTTTTATTAAACTATACATTAAAGAGTTTTGCAAGTAAGGGAGGATAATGACATTCACTAAAATTGGTGATGTTTTGGAGGGCAGGGTGTGTGTGGTAAAGCATCTGCTTAGCATGTGCAAGGCCCTGTGTTTTTTGTTGTTGTTGTTTTTTGTACTGGAGATTGAACTCGGGCACTCGACCACTGAGCCACATCCCCAGCCCTATTTTGTGTTTTATGTAGAGACAGGGTCTCACTGAGTTGCTTAGCGCCTCGCCATTGCTGAGGCTGGCTTTGAACTTGCGGTCCTCCTGTCTTAGTCTCCCAAAGTGTTGAGATTACAGGTGTGCACCTCTGCGCCCGGCTTGCAAGGTCCTATGTTTTGCCCCTGGCCCTTCAAAATAAATTATTAAACAATGTTTCAGGAAACAGTTTTCCATTAAAATATGTTCTTTATATTAATGTGATAAATTTGTTGCTCTTTATTTATTTTAGTGGTACTAGATATTGAACCCGGGCACCCCACCACTGAGCTACATCCTTAGCCCTTTTTATTTTTTATTTTGAAATGAGGTCGTGCTAAGTTGCCCAGGTTAGACTCAAAGCCTTGAACTTGTGATCCTACTTTCTTGGCCTCCCAAGTATCTGGGATTGCAGGCATGTACGACTCTATTTTTAAATAGGTACTTTAAAATTTTCCCTGTTTCAATTTCTGATACAATACATATCAGTTGCTATAATCCACTTTTAGGATCCTTGGCCACTTTTAAAAGCCCTGAAACCAGGATTGGGAGAGCTGCTGGGTGAGGCCTTTCCACTCCATTCTTGCCACTGTAGTCCCACCCTGTGTTAATGGTCTATTCCTGTCAGCCTGTTCTAGTGGCCTGTGCTAGAGGGACCCCAGAAGTAGTTACTGAGGGTTTCTGGAGGCCTTGAGGGCATAGTATGCTCCCCACCCGGGGCCGAGAGACGACCCCACTCCAGATGCCACGTGACCCTGTCTTGTGGTGGGAGTGGGAGTTGGCTTCCTGCTGATGACCTGGTAGTGTTCACATGCTGTGGGTTTTGGTTTGCTGTCTAGTTGTTCCTGGTCTCTGTGGCTTCCAGGAGGTACTTAGACTACAGTCGTCTTTCCCAAAAGGTGTTGGCCTTCTTTGGTGCTACGTCTGTCTCGGCATTGGCCAGAAGCTGCCCTTTGTGGATAACTCCTCTCTCTTGCCTGTTTTTCAGTCAGGTTTATGGAAGCGTAATTTTGCACATGGTAGAAGTCAAAGAGTTATTGGGTACTTAAAAGGTTCTGTTTTAGAGCATTTTGGGTTGAGGATTTTCAGATTGGGGATGCTCAGTTGACTGTATTGACCTCTTTCTTCCTTGCTGAGTGTACTTATTTACCTTTGGTATTATGTTTTTATTTAATTTACATTGGCTTCTTTTACATTCCCAGGCATATCCAGCATTTGGGTCACCTGAGTCCTTCTGTGATGATTGTTTCTTCTCTTGACAGTGGGTTCAAACCTCAGCATTGTTGGTTTTTTGGGCAAAGTAATTCTTTGTTGCTTCCTGTTAGATGTTGAATATTAGCATCTCTGCTCTCCACCCATCAGGTGCTAGTTACTTTCCCTAGTTCTAACCACAAATGTCCCCATAGATTGCCAAATGTCACTGGGAGTTTGGGGGTGCTAAATCGCCCCGATAGAGGATCACCAGTCCAGATTCACCTTGCTGAGTTAGGTACTGTGCTGGCAGATGGTCCTCTGGGTTCCTGTTTTACCTTGACCTTCCCATCTTCCTTGTGTGCCTCTGCCTCCATGGGGTTGGGCCTCTCTCTCTACCCTGCCTCTCCCCAGTTGCTGTTGATTATGACTTGGTGCTGGAGGTGGTGGGCAGCTGGTCATCCTGGAGCTAGCCTCGGCATCCCAGCACCTGGGCTTGTGCTTCATCTTGGTGCAAGGAAGCTTGGCCTGTTGGGGATCCTCTCTGCCTCCAGGAGGAGGCCTCAGTATCAGGCCCTGGCCAGCACTACTGCTGCACTCCCCAGCTGCAGAGAGTTTGGGTGTCACCAGCCCATACTACAGTCACTGTGGAGTCTTGTGTGTGCTTGCCTTTGGGTTTGCTCCCATCCTGTTTCAGGGGGAGAAGGGCCCACATGGGCCCCTTGCCAAAGAGGCATCTCTTGGCCTGTGCTTGCCCCATACCTGTGACCACCACTGAGTGCTGGCTTCCAGGGCTGTGGTTCCTGGGCTCTGTCCTTTTGCAGCCATGGTGGCCTTTGGCATCCCAACTGAGACATCAATGAGTTGTGACCTGCGTCACTTCCTCCCGTGTTTTCTGCTGGGAAGCTGAGACTCATGGACAGCCCCCACCTGGAGGGCAGTTCTCTTATGGTTCTTGGGTGGCCTAGGCTCTCTGGGGGTCGGGGCACTGCCCATCCTGAGAGAGCAGCATCAGGGCGAGCCGTTGGCACCCCGGCTGGAAGCATCTTTGCCTCCTCAACTTTCATTTGAAGGACAGAAAAGTGCACCTGTTCTGAACCTCCTCATGTTTCTCCCAGAATGACCACTGCCTTCTGACCACATAGATGGCTGCTGCCCTTTGCATGGTGGGTGGGGTCGGGGTGAGGGAAGCAGGGAGGCTGTGTGTCTGTCTCAGAATGGCAGTGCATTTGAGATGTGCCCTGGGTGACCTCAGGTCCCCTGCTGCGAGACTTGCTTTCTCCTCTTGTTCATTGCGTTCCCACGTAGTGCCGCCTCAGTCCCCTTCTGCTGTGCTCTGTGGTCCTCTCCTGCCACAGTCTGGGCAGTGTGTGGTCTGGTGGAGCAGCACCTGGGGTTCTGGAGTGTTCAGGACAGAGCAAGTGGGGTGCCTAAATCCATTTCCTTTCTGGAACCACTTAAAATACTTCTCCCTTCAGAGTTAAGAATACTGCGTTTTTCAGTTTTTGTTTTCTATGTAGTTGCTGTAAACTCATCTCTAACTGATGGGGGTTGATGTCTTTGTGGGTCTCTTCAGACGCGTCTCATCTCTTCCTGCTGGAGCACACGTGTCTGGCTCCCTTTTGTCTTAGTGGCATTACCTTAAGTCTCTTTTCAAGACAGAGGACTCAGGAGAGAATGTTGTGAAACTTGGCATTCGCAGAATGTTCTGTCTCTTGCAGTGGACAGTGTGCCCTCCTGTGGCTGCGATCTCTGCACTGAGGGTGTCTGTGGCAGTGCCTCTGCACCTACGCCCTCAGCACCATGTCTGCCTCCTTGTCCTGCTTTTGGTTGTTGGCCTCAGTCTTTGTCTTCCCTCAGCTCACCAGGGGCAAGCACCATGCTGCATGGTGCGGTCTCTGCGAGGAGCCTGGGTGCCAGGTGCATTAGCCCAGGGCTGTCCTGCCCTCGCTGTGCCTGGCTGCACCGGCTTGGGCAGTGGTACAGGAGGAAGGTCCTCGCCTCTGAACACACCTGGCTACGCTGCTAGACAAGTCACCATAAGCCAGGAGTCTAAGGCCGACTCAGGGGCTTTCCTTGTGGCCTAGAGGTGGCCATGGCAGCCTGGATCTGGCAGCCTGGATCTGACCTAGACCCCACTGCCAGGCTGTGGGGGCTTAGAGGACGGAGGACCCTGAGGAAGGGAGCCTGGTGGTGTAGCTATCCACCTTCTACCCAGGTTCTTTAGCAGGCGAATAGCAGGAAAGGAAGCAAAGGAGAGGCAACCCTACAGAGGACAGAAGACAGCAGGTGCCTGGCGCCCAGCTTGTGTCTTGAGGGACCAGCGTGAAAGCCTTGAGCCTGGGGCCGCACCCCCTGAGGACTTGTACACTGCTGTTTTGGGTGTGCGGATGGCCTTAAGGTTATGTTAAATATGGCTTATTACTAGTACACCTGGGTTATTTAAGGGCAAAATGATGTGATTTCACCTGTGAACACACTAGCCCGTGTTTCCTGAGCAGAAGTGTCATAAGGGTGCCACTGAGATGAGAGCAGAGGATGCTAGTGAATCTTGAAATTAGGTGCTGCCCTGTTGGGTCCATTGTTCTGTGCTCTGTGTTCTTGAAACTTCTGAACTGAATGTTTAATGAAACAGCGAAGCCCTCTACAGCTGCAGGAAGGCCTTGGTGATGGCGGGTGTGTTGAGGGCTGGGTGCCTGGTGCTTTCTCCCTACAGGGGTGCACCAGGTCTTCAGTCTCAGGATACTGCCCTTGTCCCTGCCCAGAGGCAGGCAGGTTTGAGTCTGTTTTGCCAACCCAAGGCCTGATTGTCTGGTTGCTTTCTGTCCTGCCCAGTGCCTGCCCAGCGCTGTTGCTCTGCCCGGGGAGCCTTCTGGGGCTGCTTTGAATGCTGATGTGCTGGCTTTTTCTTTTTTACCTCTGTTTTCCATCCCCGACTGGGTTCCACTGTTATTCCTTTGAAGTCCTCTTTCTAAAATACCCTGCTTGCATTCTGCTGAGTCAACAGGACCCTCTACTCCAACGCTTTTCATGTGTCAGCAGCCGGGCAGAATCATGCATTTTATCATTTTTAAGACTATGAATAAGATATGCTTGTTATAAAACTTCAGATATGCACAAAGAAGGAAGTATAGCTTTGCCTCTTACTTCAAAATGGAGATTCTTATTATTTTTGTGTGCCCTTCCAGATTTGGTCATGTACATACCACATGGAGTATCTTTTCCAAATGACTTGCTTTTTCCTTTAATGTCTTGTAAATAGTTTTCCATATCAGCAGGTGTGAACAGTCCACGCCTGCAGGTCTTGATCAGGGCTCACAGCGGGTCATTTGGTGGTATCAGGGAGTGGGTGGCTTTTTTAGGATGTGTATGCCCTGCTTCTCTCCTTTCAACTTCTGTTGCTTGCATATGGAGTAATGCCCAGGCTGTCTTAACAAAACAAAACACCTCCCTGGTGATGCTTACGCAGTCCTGGGAGAAGCCCCTTGCTGGTCTGGCAGGTCGTGTGCACCACCTGGGAATGTCCTGCCCCCGTGGGTAGACCTGTGGGTTGCTCCCGCTCTTCTGTTGCGTGGATATATTCTCATGCTCTTAATTGTACCTTCAGGTGGTGTCTTAAGACAAAGCATTTGTAAGCTTTTTAATTCGTATTTCTAAATTTCTTGCCAGAAACTCTGGTCGTTGTCCCTTCTGCAGATCCCAGGCCACCAGCCTGTATCTGTAGGCCCTGTTGAAAGACTGCGGCAGAGCAGAAGAATGCTGGGGGCTGTTACGTCGCGTTTCGTGGTGCCCTTTGCTTTGGGAGCGCTTGTAGTAGTTTGTGAATTGCCACTCTTTCTTTTGCTGGGCTATTTTTACTTTCTTATTGGCTCTCAAAGAGCTCTCCATGGTGACCAGCAGCAGGCTTTGCACCTCCGTCTGTGTGGCAGACAGCGCCCCCTGTCTGGTACCTGCAGCACGCGGCCTTTCAGGTGTCCTCACCTCATAGCAGCCTCTGCTTTCCTCCAGGGCTGTCCCTGAGTCCAGGCCTCTCAGGACCTCCAGGGCCCACGCTCCTCAGGCAGACCAGAGCACACTGCTTCCCTCTGTCCCTCCATCTCAGCTGTAACCCTGTGTGTGGGCTGCCCCTGCTGGCCTGGTCCACTCCGGAGTTCGCCATGCTCCCCCTGTGGCTCACTGTGATGATCTGTGCCATTCTGTTCTCCTTTTACCCTGATGATGTCCTTCATTTCTGCCTGAGTTAAGCCACCGGTCCCCTCAGTTTGGTCCTTGGCTGCTGCCGGTCACAGGCAGTGTTGGAGACGGGGCTCCCTTCCTTGGATCCCCAGTGTGGGCAGGTGTGCAGCAGGTGCTGCGTGTGTTCCTGTCGAGACCTGCCTTGCGCTGCCCATGGCTCCTCAGTCGGCTCGCATTTGCTGAGCACTTCCTCTGTGATGGCACCTGCCAGGGCCTGGTAGGTGGGAGCGCCATCCCTTCGCAACTCAGTCACTAACCCCTGGTCTTGTCTGATTGCAGTTGGGCCGGTGCACAAACAGCGTGGTCAAGTATGAGCTGATGCGTCCGTCCAACAAGGCGCCACTCTTGGTGCTGTGTGAGGACCATCGGGGTCGCATGGTGAAGCACCAGTGCTGCCCCGGCTGCGGCTACTTCTGCACAGCGGTGAGAGCCCAGCCCACCTGGTGGGCCTTTCCTGTCCTCTGTAGAAATGGCCTAGTGACTTGTCCCACATCTGGGGCCCGCCCTGAGTAGGTCTTCAGTGTTTCAGGAGCCTTAGACACACCCCCTCCTGCCTGTGGGGCACCTCCTGCTCCCTGCACTGTGCACTGTGAACTCCTGAGCAGAGGGAGGCACGTCCCCTCCCCCTGCTGCACCTTATGTATTGTGGCTAGAGTCTTGTCTTTACTGACTCCCTCAGCTTCTCCTCACCAGTGCCTGGGGCTCAGAACAGGTCCCTTCCCCGTGGAGCCCTGGACTTCACTTTGTAGCCTCAGGCTTCTGCAGATAGCTGTTGCTCCTTTGTGAACTGGGCCAGGAGCTTCCAGTCCAGGTCTTGTCTTGGATTCCACACCTGTGCCCTCCCCTGTCTTCCAGCACCCTTTCTGTTCTGCTGCGGAGAGCTGCTTCTCTCCATCTTCATGTCTGCCTTTTTGCAAGCGTGGCTGTTCTCATGGTGCTCATCTGCACAGCACTCACTGAGATGCCAGCAGTGTCTCCTTCACCCTCTGCCCCAAGACTTGTTCCGTCTGCCCTGCAGAAGGTGGGACCTCTGCGGTCCTCCTGGACCTTACCCTCTTGTAAAATCTCTTGCTTGGCTAGAGCATCTGAACAGCAATGGTTACGAGGGGGCTGGGGACACTTCTGCTTCTCTGCGGAAGCTGCAGGCAGATGTGGGTGTTCTCAGCAGATGCACTGTCCTTGCTTTTCAGCAGCACTGACTGGGGCCAGGACTGAGCCCCTGCCCGCCTCACTGGCTTGCTCAACCTGCCTGGCTTACTAGAGCCATTTTTCTGAGTGTTAGTTCCAGTTTTTTCAAAGAGTGACTTGCCTTGCCATCTCTAGGGTAATTTCATGGAATGTCAGCCCGAGAGCAGCATCTCTCATCGCTTCCACAAGGACTGTGCCTCTCGAGTCAACAACGCCAGCTACTGTCCCCACTGTGGGGAGGACACCTCCAAGGCCAAAGAGGTGACCATAGCGAAAGCAGACACGACATCCACAGTGACTCTGGCCCCTGGGCAAGAAAAGAGCCTGGTCACCGAGGGCAGGGCCGACACGACCACGGGCAGGTACTTGACCATGTGGCTCTGGCTGAACTCCCCAGGGCAAGCCCCTGTTGGGTCCCTCTAGTTGTTGCTGGTTTCTCCTGCTTTATTCAGAAGTCTTGGCCTAGTTTTTTTTTTCCCTCCTTTTGGCATTGGGTATTGAGCTTTGAGGTGTCTGTCACTGGCCACAACCCCAGCCCTTCACAATTTTAATTTTGAGACAGGGTCTCACTAAGTTGCCCATCCTGGCCTAGAACTTGCCATCCTCCTGCCTCAGCCTCCTGCAACCACTGGGATTATAGGCACCCCACCCAGTTTAGTCTCAGCCAGCTTTGCTACTCTTTGTGATTTCTGACATTTAAGAAAAAGCTGACATTCACTTATTGCCATTTATACATGGGTCTCTTTGAGTTTCTTTTTGTAGATTCAGTTGCCTGTTTTCACACTACCTGATGGTTGTGGCTTTGTAGGGTTTTGTCACTAGCACAGTCCCTGCAGTGGCTGTTTGCATAAGCCTGAAGCATCCATCAGCTCCTGCAGGCTCTTGCTAGTTTTTTGTTTGTTTGTTTCTTTGTTTTTGTTTTGTTTTGTTATACTGGGAGTTGAATCTAACAGTTAGGGCTGTCTAACTGTTGAGCTACATGCCCAGGCCACCCCCACCCTCCCCTTTCTTTTTATAATTTTGAGACAGGGTCTCACTGAGTTGCTGAAGCTGGCTTTGAATTTACAATCCTCCTGCCTCAGCCTCCCAAGTTGCTGGGATTATAGGCATGTGCCACTGTGCCCAGCTCTGCTGTGCTCTTGGCAGCAGGGTAGAAGCCCTCCCTGGGTACAGGAGAACAGTCTGAAAGAGTTAGAAGTATTCACAGGGACTCCTAGAATCACCTTCCTGAAGGAGTCCAGTTGGAAGTGGCTGGAAGTGTTTATAGAGTTGACGCCTTCAGCAAAAGAACGGGACAGATACAGCAGCCAGTTCTCCTTCCAGCCACAGCCTGGTGGTGAGGGAGGTGATGCAGAGACCCTTCCAGAATGGCAACAAAACTCACAGGCCACCCAGAAAAAAGAGAAAGCAGAGCTGAATAAGTTTCATGCTGATAGAAAGAAAACTAAAATTTAATTGAAGGTCTTTTAAAGGCCGCAAATTGTGGAGACCTTCAAACTAAAGATTGGGAAAACGTCGATTCATTGGGTTCCTGTCTGCTGGAGAGGGTGGTAGGTGGGATAGGTGGGACTTGGGAGCCTCATCCCTGCACTGGAGCAGGGTTCTGAATTCAGGGCTGTCACACCCTGGACAAAGCAGGTAGCAGGTGGGCTGGCCATTGTCTTTGCTGGAGAAGCAGCTTGTGTGCACAGGTCGAAGCAGGTGGTATTTTATGTTTGCATTGGTTTCTATAAGACAAGAGGTTTTCGGATGCCAAACCAACATTTCAGTTATTTCCTCCCCCTGAAGCACTGCTGGAGCCCCACTCTCTGAGGAGGACAAGCCGCACAGTGCAGCGCCCCAGGTGCCTGAAGGCTTCGACCCCACTGGGCCGGTGGGGCTGGCGAGGCCGACCTCTGGCCTTTCCCAGGGACCCGGGAAGGAAACCTTAGAAAGTGCTCTGATCGCTCTGGACTCGGAAAAGTAAGAGCTGGTTTCAGAGATGACTGCTGTGTTGTGCCCTGGGGTCACTAGTGCTTTTCAGCTGTTTGAGTGACAGCATTGATCAGAACAGACCGTTGCAATTGTGGTCCTCCTTGTCATGCTAAGAGCAGGAGGGGAGGCCTTTGAAGTCCTGAGTGAGGACAGTATTTGAAGCCCTGCAGACCCACTCCCTGGGTGCACCATGGGTACAGAAGCACCATCTCGCCCACCCCCACCTGTGTAGACGTTTTTGACAGCCCTACGCCCCTACACACCCGGATACCACAGGTACTTCTGGCCCGCTGGACACCCCGATCCTCCCTTCTGTGGGACAGCCTCACCCTCCTCCAGGAGGAAGAGCAGCATGATCACTCTCCTGTGAATAGAGAAACCCTGGTGCTGATGAAGTCCCTGTGTACTCCTCCTTGCCTGGATGGGTCTCCTTGTAGCTTCATCTCTGTCTGGTCTCTAAGCCTGTTTTTATAGCGACTCTTTTGTTCACCTGTTGCTCAGGGTCCCTACTGCACCAACCCCACCCGACTGTACCTGACCTTGGCCTACCCCCATCCCCCAGTTATTGTTCTACATTTTAACAATTTAGTTTTTTTTCCCATTTTTTTTTTTTAGTTGAACCTGGACACTATACCTTTATTTTACGTGGTGTTGAGGATCAAACCCAGTGCCTCGTGTGGGCAAGGCAAGCACTCTACCACTGAGCCACAAACCCAGCCCCACAATTTAGTTATTGATTTAAGTTTCACAGCAGAAAACCTGGGTCCTCAGCTTCCGCAGCCCCAGGCCCTTGTTTGCTGCTGGAAGCTGGCTGGTGTCGCTTGGTGGCAGATCTTGTCACCCTCTGTGCTGCAGGAGAGACTGGGCTGTCTGCATGGCCTCCTTGTGGCTGTGCTGAGTGTGTTGGTGGCTCTTCAGGGCCTCCCTGCACCTGCTGCAAAGCAGTGGCTTGCCCCGACCCCGGGTTCTGTTGCCACAGCTGCAGAAGCTCCTGGTGTGAGCATTCTCATGCCATAACTGAGAAGAGCTTGGCTGTTTGGTTTGACTGTGAGGTACCACAAGACTGGTAGCTTTGGTGTGTGTGTGACCTTGAGGAATTGGCGGGCAGCCACCCCAGGACCTTTGGCCTCCAGGTTCATGGTGCAGCATGGGCTGTGCTGACCATATCCTCTGCTTTCCTGCAGACCCAAGAAGCTTCGCTTCCACCCGAAGCAGCTGTACTTCTCCGCCAGGCAGGGCGAGCTGCAGAAGGTGCTCCTCATGCTGGGTGAGTCGCCTGCATGGGCACCCGAAGGGGCGGGGCACAGTGCTGTTGGTTACCCCTTTCTTTTGCAAGCCTGATCTTACCATGCTCTGTTCCTGAGCCTCTGGTACGTGAATGTGAGAGGCCAGTGGTGCCATCTTGCTTCTGATGTTGACGTCCACCTACTCGTGGCACTGGGGTAGTCTGTGGATTTCTAACTTTTGAAGAAGAATTAGGTGACTATTAAGTCAGTTAGAAACGCAGGTGACTAAAAAGCCACACTAGCGCGAGGCCTATTGTGAGCGCCACAGAGGGAGCGAGGCCACTGAGGCCGCCTGCCCGTGGACGGGTGGTGCTGGTGCTCCTGCGCTTCTCGGCATCTGTGCCCGTGGCTCTAGGCTTGATGTCTCAGAAGTTCATCTTCTCTGGGCGCAAAGAGGTGATTAAAAAAAGTCTTTTGCCTGACAGCAAATCATGAGTTTGCTCTGGGGAAGTAAAAAGTTTGATTTAACTTTGATGGAAATGGCTGTTTATTCTCTTCCCTCCCAACTTCACATAGTGTCAGGCCCTTCGCTTCTGTGTGGCTGGCCCCTTTGCTGAGCAGTTTTGCCTCTGTGTCCTCACGGGCCTGGGGAGGCCCCGCCCGAGAATGCACAGAACAGAGCCAGGCCCAAGTCAGGAGGGCAGAGAGAGGGGCGGGTCTCCATGTCTGCCTCTGCTGGGCAGGCCTGCCTGCTGGGTTGTGTGTGGTCAGTCTTCTGAGCCCAGGCCAGACAGAGGGGGTGCTGGCTGCAGCGGGCTCAGCACTGGCTGTTGGTCTGGGAGGTAGCTGTCTTGGGGTGTCACAGCCTTCAGGGTTGCCCGGAGGCACATCAGTGGCAGCAGCTAACATAACCAGCAATGCCATGTTTGTTCACAGTTGATGGCATCGACCCCAACTTCAAAATGGAGCACCAGAACAAGCGCTGCCCCCTGCACGCCGCGGCGGAGGCCGGCCACGTGGACATCTGCCACATGCTGGTTCAGGTTTGGAGGCGCGGCTCGCCCAGACCTCTCCCTGCTGTCCTTCCTGTTGGTTGGAGTGAAGTGACTCCAGGTTCCTAGCCCAGTCAAGGCAGTGGTGATGCTGCCAGGCCACCACGGGAAAGCAGCCTCCTGTCCCTCATGGCCCTGGGGCTGTTGGCCTGCTCCAGCTGTTTCTTCTGGCATCAGTCTCCATGCTCACAGTCCCACACACTGTGTGGCTGTGTATCGACTCATTTAGGTTTAGGTTTTGATATTCACTGACCTACTGCCCAAGATGAGGGTTCCCTTCAGCCCAGACCTTCCCCGACCCCCACTGCCTGGTTACTTCTCCGTCTCCAGAACTTGCTTTAATTATGCAAGAGGTATTTTGTTTTAAATATTTAAGATTCGTAATTGACATAGAGTAATTGCGCATATTTATTGGGTACAGGGTAACGTTTCAAAACATGTATATGACGCGTAACAGAGCTGGGCATTTGGTGTATCCATCACCTCAAATGTTGGTCATTTCTTTGGAGGACATTAAAAATCCTCTCTACTAGCTGTTTTGAAACATTCGGTTAATTGTGCCAATCATAGTTACCCTCTTCTGCTGTAGAGGATTAGAAGTCATCCCTCCTGCCGGCGGCTCCCCATACCCACTGGCCATCCTCTCCAGCCTCTGGGAACCACTCATCTGTTCCTGGCTCCACGTTACATGAGAACGTGCAGTGTTGGTCTCTCTGCGTCTGACTTACTGTGCCTCACATAGTGTCCTCCGTGCTCATCCATGTTGCCACAGATGGCAGGGCTTCATTCTTTACGGCTGAATAATATTCCACCGTGTTCCTCTCACACTTTCTTTATCCATTCATCTGTGGAGGAGCACCTCGGTTGACAACATATCTTGGTGCTTGTGAACCTTGCTGCTGTCGGCACGTGAGAGCAGATTTCTCTTGGACTTAGGGGCTTCCTCGCCTTTGCATATGTGCTCAGGAGTGAGTGCTGGGTGAGATGCTGATTCTATTTCTGATTTTCTGAGGAGCCTGCATGCCACTTCCCTTGTGGCCGAGCTGATTTATATTCACAGCAGTGCGTGGAGCCCCCCGTCCACATCCTCACTAACGTTTGTTATTTTTGTCTTTTTGAAAGTAGCCTTTGTACCGGGGTGAGATGATGTCCCGCTGTGGATTTGGTTTGCGTTTCCTTGATGATTAGTGACATTGGGGATTTTTTCATATACTTGTTGACTGCATTTTTTTTTTTTTGTACCAGGGATTGAACCCAGGGCCATATCCACATCACCAGTCATAAGCCACCAAGTTGCTTAGGGTTTCAGTAAGTTGCTGAGGCTGGCTTTGCACTTGAAATCCTCTTGCCTCAGCCTCCCAAGCTGTTGGGAGTACAGGAGTATACTATCATGTCCGGCCTGTTTGTATATCTTCTTTTGAAAAATGTCTAGTCAGATCTTTTGTCCATTTTAAAATTGGATTTTTCTATTACTTGAGTTCACTATACATTATAGAATTGTTACCCCTTGTCAAATGAATAGTTAGCAGGTATTGTTTTTCATTCTATAGGTTTTCTCTCAACTCTGTTGATTGTTTCCTTGGTGTGCAGAAGATTTTTGGTTTGATATAATCTCATTTGTCAGGTTTTGCATTTGTTGGCTGTGCTTTTGAGTCATATTCAAAAAAATCTTTGCCCACACCAATATCCTGGAGCATTTCCCCTGTTTTCTTCTGGTAGTGCCATAGTTTCAGTTCCCACACTGCTGGGTGAAGAGGCTGTCCTGTGTTCATTGTGTGTTCCTGGTGCTTTTTGTCAAAAAGCTGCTGGCTGTGAATCTGTGGATCGTTCTGGGTGCTCTGTTCTGTTGCGCTGGTCTGTGTGCCTGCTTCTGCCCTGTAGGCTGCTGTTTGGTGGCCGTGGCTTTGTAGTGTGTGTTGAAGTCTAGTATTGTGGGGCCTCCAGCTTTGTTCTTTTTGCTTGGGATTGCTTTGGTATTCAGAGTTTTTTGTTTATCCATATGAATTTTAAGAGTGTTGTTTTTAATTTCCATGAAGAATGTCAGTGGTATTCGTATAGAAATTGCACTGAATCTGTAGATCAAAAAGTAGTTTGATATCTAACAGTGCCTTTCAGTCATGCACTGGGGAGGCCTTCCTGTTCTTTGGTGTCCTCTTCAACTTCTTTCATCATTCTGTGAATTTCACTGTAGAGATCCTTTACCTCTTTGGTTGAATTTGTACGTGTGTGTGTGTGTGTGTGTGTGTGTGTGTGTATTTGTATATATATCTTTTACTGAAATTTTGTTGGTAGTGTATGAAAAACCTACTGAGTTTTCAATGTTGGTGTACCCTGCAACCTTAGTAATTTCATGCATCAGTTCTAACAGTGTTTTTGGTCCTTGTCTGGTCTTTGTTACCAGGACAATGCTTGCTTTATAGGATGGGTTGGGAAGGGTTCCCTGCTTTCATTTCTTTTTCTTTTTCTTTTTGGTACTGGGGATTGAACTCAGGGGTGCTTAACCACTGAGGCACATCCTCAGCCACTTTTGTATTTTATTTAGAGACAAGGTCTTGCTAAGTTGCTGAGGCTGGCTTTAAACTTGCAATCCCCCTGCCTCAGCCTCCTGAGAGTCTGGGATTTCAGGTGAGTGCCACCATACCCAGCTCCTCCTTTCATTTCTTTGGAAAAGTTTGAGAAGAGTTGGCGTTAGTCTTTGAAGGTCTGGTGAAATTCAGCATTGAGATCATCCAGTGCTGTGCTTTTCATTGTTGGGAAACTTTGTTGCTGATTGAATTGTTACTTAGTGGTCTGTTGAGATGATTTCTGTCCTTGCCTTTCATGGATGTGCTCAGCTCTTGTTGGCGTAGAGTTGTCAGAAGAGTCCTTGAGATAGTCAGCTTTGCATTGCTGTTATCAAAGCACCTTCCACAGACAGCCTGGAGGAGGAAAGGTTTATTCTGGCTCATGGTCTCGGAGGCTTCGGTCCAGGGTACGCTGCCTCCATTGCTCTAGGCCTGAGGTGAGGAGAGCCTCATGGCAGAAGACAGCGCCTCAGCCCATGGAGCCGGGAAGCAGACAGCCCTCTCAGGCACACCACAGTGCCCTGCTTCCTCCAGCTAGGTCCCACTCCCCTTGGACAGTTGTATGTGTGTCTAGGTGGTCTGTGGGTGGGTCGAGGGAGTGCACCGCTTCCAGCTCTTGCTCCTTGCATCCTCCCCTCCCTCAGATCTGGTGCACTTGCCTTACTTAGATAGCCGGGCGCTCTAGCAGGGGTGTGTATGTCCTTGGGATTGTCATTTCTTCTTGTGGAAGTGGCCCTGTGCATGGTTTCTGCATGGCTCCTGACTCCACGTCTGTTTGGCCCTTTGGGAGGGAGTAGGCCGAGTCCTGCTGGCTTCTCGTTTCCATGCAGGTCTTTCCCCACTGCAGTGTCAGCCGAGGTGTCTTCCCTGGAGAAGGCAGTCTCTTGTCAGCAGCACACGGCTGGGTCTTGTTTCCTAACCATTTGACAGTCCAGATCGTCACTAGGGGTTTCCTGTTTGCATTCAAGGCACTTGGTAGTGAGGATCCTCAGTCTATTGCTTTCTGGGGGTTTTGCGTATCTTCGTCCCTTCCTTCAAACCTCCCTGTGCATCATGGTGGCTTTCAGTCCTGATGGGGTGAGTCTCCTCTCCTGCTGACTGTGCTCCCCAGGTTTCCAGGATGGCAGTTGTCTTTCTTTAGTTTCAGGGACTAGGACTCCCTAAGTGTTCGTTCCAGGGCTGGTCTGGTGCTGGGTTTGTTTTTCTCTCATTTCTGAGATGTGGCATTCTCAGCTGGTTTTTTTCCTCAGCATGCCACTCTCTCCCGGCCTGCGGGGCTCGGATCAGAGTCTGCTGCTGGCCAGGGGGCAGTCTCTGGTGTGGGCTGTGCTGCCCTTCTCTTTTCTTGGTGATCTGTGTTGTTCAGATTGATCGCGTCCCTGGGCTTCTTGATGGAGATCCACACCTTCCCAAGCTTGCAGGTTCTCAGCAGCTCCTTTGCTGACCAGCTGTTCTTTGCCTTTTCTCTTCACCTGTGCTTCTGGAACACCCATGATTGTCCTGTTGGCTCTGTTGACAGTGTCCCATGAGTCTTGTGGACTTTTGTGTTCTTTTAAGTGTATATTTTTTGATTCTAATATTTTGATCTGACTTATTTGACTGACTGGCTTATTTCAGAAGACCTGTCTTTTGGCTCACAAATTCTCTTGAGCTGAGCGCTTTAGTCCCCAGGGCACGTTTCGTCTGTAGAGCATTGTTGTCTGGTGTTTTTCTGGTTGGGTGGACTCGGACTCTGTTGGCCCCCAACCCTCTGCACAGGCTCAGGCCTGCCCTGTCCACTCTGTGGGTGCTGTGCTGTCCTCTCGGCGCTGTGTTGCAGATGCCCCACTGAGTCTGGTGCACCTTGCCTTCTAACTCTTCATATGTGGCTGTCCCTTGGCTTCTGGAAAGTTTGGGGACTGTCATTTAGCCTCACTGGCCCTAAGTCTCACCTCATTGTAGTTGGGGTTCTCGTGGGTCCCACATGGTGCTGGCATGCCCTGACAGTGCAGGGGTCCATGCCCTTGGTCCTGTCTCCTGTGTGACTTTGAGAAGCACCTTCCGTCTGCCTCACCTCTCCAGCGGGGCCTGCTGCACTGATTCCTGGCTGAGGTCTTCTCCTCGCCTGCCACTGTACCTTCTACAGCACTCTAGAGGTACTTTCTCCCTGGACTTCAGTCCCGAGGGATTCTTCATCTGTGCTCCTGCCCTTTGAGATCCCAAGAACCCTGTTCTCTGGTCATCTTTGTCTGTGACCTCTTATTCCATCCTGTTCCTCTGAAGGCGTTGCTCAGTTACAGTGAAGCTCTGCGCTGCCCACAGAGCACCCTGAGGTGACTAGGCGGGCATTGAGGTCTGGCCAGCCAGGGTGTGGCCGGGGCCCCGTAGGATGTGTTGGGTGAGTGTCAGGTTGTGCAGGAGGTGGGGGACGTGGGGAGAGGGAAAAGAACATACAGAAGAGGTGGGCGGGTTGGTGCGGCAGGCCACCTGGGCAGGGCACAGCAGGGGCTGAGGCCCCGAGGTCACCTGGGCAGGGGAGGCTCCCTCCTCTACCACTGGGGATGTGCCTGCCCTGGAGGGTGTTCCTCTGGACCTGGAAGTCTCAGTTACCAGCGAGTTCCGCGCAGTTTATTCGGGGTGACCCTGCTATCCTGACTCCCTTCCTGAAAATCAGATTATCACTCCCTCAAAGGTTATGTTTTTCCCTGGGCTTATCTTTTTAAGAAAATTAGGGGCCGGGATGTGACTTGACAGTAGAGCATGTGTTCCGCATGCTCCCGGCCCTGGATTTAGTTCCCGTGACCAGAAACCCAGCGCACATAGGCACGCATGTGTCTGTGTGAGAGGCCCTGGACATAAGCACCTGGTTCCCTGTGGTGCGGAGAGGGCTCAGCACTGCCGGCCTCGCTGTGAGCACCCAGCTGCCCTGGCTCCCCGCCCCTCCCCAGGCGGCTCCGCTCGCTGTTGTTCCTCTCAGCTCCTCTGTGCTAATGAAGAGGGACAGTGCAGCTTCTCCTGCCTAGCTTCTTTAGTCCCCAAACCACAAAACAAGAGCCAAATGAGAGCAGGCAGAAAGCAGGCAATGCCGGTGCCACCTGGGTTGAGTCCATGGCGCCAGAACACTCCCCTCTCTGCCACGGCTGTGGTTTGCACAACGCTGTCCTGGGGAAGTCGTGTGAGCTCTCTGTTGTGTGTTCATTGTGTCTTGTGAGGCTGAAGCCATTAAAAAATGAAGTACTTCCTCAGATATTTGGGAACCCTTTGTATACAGGAATTTTTTTTTTAACTGGGGATTAAACCCAGGGGTGCTCTACCATTGAGCTACATCTCCAGCCCTTTTTATTTTTTATTTTCAGACAGGGTCTCACCAAGTTGCCTGTAAGTTTAGTCTTAAAATTGTGATCCTCCTGCCTCAGCGTCCCAAATTGCTGGGATTGCAGATGTGGGCCACTGAACCCGTCTACATCCAGGCATTCGTCATAACCTTGTCATGGACACCTGTTGAGTTCCTGGCAGTCTGGCCAGCCTGGCCCAACTCATTCAGTCCTCAGTCAGCCTTGATCTAGTCCCAGCTGCAGAGTCAGTGTTGGTAATCTTGGAAGATCTTTTAGTGTGTGAATTTTGTCTTTTCCTCTAATCCCAAGCAGTTTAATGAGATTTCCCAGGAAAAGGAACAGTGAGTCTGTCTCTAGTTTACCTGAACCCCTGAGCATTGCTCCTCTGGGTTTCAGCGTCTGTGGGTGTCTTGCATCATAAATCTCCCGCAGGCTCTGCCAGAAGCCTCCAGGGAAGACTGACACTTGTGTCAGGTCTCCATAGCCTCCCTCTGGGCCTGTCCCAGGCTGGCCGACCTGTGGGCTTCCCAATGTGTCCTATACCTATACAGGGGCCTGTTCAGAGCGTTTGTGATGTCTGTCCACCTTAGTTTTTGCTGCAAGGCCTTGCTGAAGCCCTGGTTTTGTCTGAGCCCCACCGTGCCTGTTGACCTGCTGCATGTGCTGTTCAGACTGGAAGCGACAGAGCAAATGGTCCTTGGCACTGCTGCGCTCAGTGCTCAGCCATGGACAGCACCCCAGCCCTGCAGACAGTGCTTCTGTGTTGCTGGCCCGCACTCAGCCCTGGTCCTGCTCAGGGCAGTGGATATCTGTGATCTGGCTCTTGGGCTGATAGGCTCTGTGGGTCGATGTCAGTAGTACCCTGTCTCTGGGCTGCCCTGCCTGCCAGCCTTGTGAGCCCTGGGCTTCTCCTCATGGATTGGGTTACTTCCTAGTCTGCAGGTAGGTTCCCACTGTTGTCTCTGCCCTGGGGCTTTCTATCCTGAGTGTTGTTTTAAGATGGGGCTCCTGTGGTACCTGCTGAGTGTGCCAGGCTGTGAGGCAGAAGGTGTGTCCACAGTGAGGATTTGGGAGTGCATGGTGGTCCTGTCAGTTTCAGGATGGTTCCGGTGTGCCCTCTGCTGGACGTGTGGCAGGGTCCATGACTGGAAGCCACATTTCTTTGTGTTGTTTCATGTGTTTGCAAATCCCATTAGTCACCTGGTAGGTTTTAGTTTTGACTCTTTCCTGTTTCCCCCCCCGCCCCGAGCCTGGTTGTTCTCAGATTTTCTTTGGGTGGTAATTGATAATTGGTGTCTTCCCCTGGGGTCTCTGCTTGTCTGCGGAGCTGCCAGTGCCAGGTGCCAAAGTCAGAGTGATGTCCTGGGGGTCCAGGAGGAACAGGGCTGTGTGTGCTCTGTGCAGGCAGAGGCATGGTCCTCCAGTGCAGCCCCGACCCCCCCTCAGCCTCACTCGCTCTGCATGGCCTCCACTCGCTACCCTGTCCTGTGTTTGAAGCTTCCTTACTGGTTAACGTCAGTTGCTGTGGGATTCTGGCCTCCTTTGCCTTCAGAGTTGGCAGCGTGACCTTGGCTTTGAAGTCCCACCCTTCATTTTTCTGTCAGTGCTCCCGTCGTTGTGATCTCTGGCCCCTGCCCTGGGGCCTGCAGTTCTATCCCGTGAGGTCTGACTCTGGGAACAACCACAGTCCCTTCCAGAACCCCTAGTGTGGCACGCAGCCTTTAACTCTCCTGGCCTGTGTAAAAACTTCCTTGCTTGATGGTGCTACTCTTGTGTTTTAATTGCTGATAGCAAAAATAATACTATTGTCACTTGATTTTATTGTAAATATTTATTTCATAAGCTACATATTGGCTGTTGGGCTAAGAAGTTGGGTGATCCCCTTGCGGGGAAAAGGTTTCAGGTCTCAGCTGCCAGCAGCATATGTGCTCTTGGCACACAGCCAGTGTTGAGGGGGGCTTTACCTACGTGTGCCTGCTGGTTCACTGTCCTTCAAGTTTCTTTGTTAGGAAAATTAAATTGCTCCAAAATTTATACCATGGAAATTCGTTAGGATTCTGTTTATTTTGGAAACTGTTGGAACAGCTGGAGAAGCAGGCAGCAGACCCAACAAGCTGGGGTGCCCTCTGCATGCCCCTTCCCCAGGCCTCTTCACACCCGCTTTGCCTGCTTTAAAGTTTCATGCCATCTTTCTCACCTGGAAAGATGTTGTCACACTGCTGTGCTGTGCGTATTTTCTACCAGGGTGATTTAGAAATGAGATCTAGCAAAAACAAAAACAGAAAGACACTTGGCTTGAGCTGGAGCTTCATAGTAATAGAGTGGCTGCCTTGAGTGCAGTTTGGAAGAGTCACATTGACGTGGTCAGTAAAGAGTTTTCAGCTGCTCATCCAGTCTCCTTTTTAGATGCAGAGGCATCTGCTTGTGGGCAGGGCTGCAGTACTTCTCTCCCATACACTGAACTGTCCTTGTTTTATCAGGCGGGCGCCAATATTGACACCTGCTCAGAAGACCAGAGGACCCCACTGATGGAGGCTGCAGAAAACAACCATTTGGATGCAGTGAAGTACCTCATCAAGGCTGGGGCACAAGTGGATCCAAAGGTACCGCCATCGTGTTCATGTTCCTACTCCCTACGTAGGCGTTCCTCAGAAACATGAATGGGGACAGTTCCTCACTGGAACACTGTCAGGAACTGGTAGCCTTCAGACATTTACCCAGGCGTCCAGAAGTCTCTTCACCTTCCAAGGTGACCTGGCATATTAGTGGCCATCCCAGGTGAGCACCAGGCCCTCTGTGCAGAAGCTTCTAGCCACCTGCACACAGTGTACTTCTCTGTCTTCTACCCAGGGCATTTAGGCAGGAGGAGAAATAGAAGGCACCCATGTTGGAAAGGAAGAAGCAAGCTTGTCTCTGCTCTCTTCTGTGTAGAAAGCCTAAAGAATCCACAAAGTATTGGTAGAGCCGACAGACTCATTCAGCAGAGCAGTAGGACACAGAATCAGCACACAGAACAAGCTGTGTTTGCACGTACTTAGTCTTCTGTCCAAACACGAGATGAAGACAGTGATTCCATTTACAGTGGGATCCAAGAGGGAAACATCAACGAGCACAAACCGCGGCTGAGGGTCGTCTGAGGAGCCACACGTGAAGGGAGAGACCTCCCACGCTTACAGACCAGGAGGCGTGGTACAGTCCAAGTGAAGTCCTGCCCCATGCATTAGTGCATTCTCCAGATTCCATGCCATCGCCACCAAAATCTCAACAGCTGTTTTTTTTTCTTTTTAAGTTGTAGATGGACACAATACCTTTATTTTGTTTATTTAGTCTTTCAATGTGGTGCTGGGGTTTGAACCCAGTGCCTCACACCTGCTAGGCATGCGCTCTACCACTGAGCCACTTCCCCACCTCCTAACAGCCTTTTTATGGATACAGAAAAACCCATCCTGAAGTTCACGTAGAGTCTCAAGGACTTGGAATAACCAAACAGTTCTGAAAAATAGCAAAGTTGGGAGGCTTCACCCTTCCCAAGTTTAAAACTTACTGTAAAGTTATGGAAAGAGCATGGTGTTAGCATCAAGACAGCACTATGGACCCAGGAGTAGAAGAGGCCCAGAGACACACCCTCAGATGTGTAGCCAGTTAGCTCTCATTGGGGTACGACCATCATTTGATGGGCAAAAGACAACTTTCAGCAATGGTGCTAGGAAAACTTGGTACCCACGTGCAGAAGAATGTGTTAACACCATGTGTGAGAATAAGTACAAAATGAATTGAAGAACTAAAGAGCTCAAACTGGAAAACTCCCTGAAAACAAAGTTTCATGACCCTGGATGTGGCAGTGATTTCTTGGCTATGATACCAAAAGTACACAATAAAAGAAAAATTAGACAAACTTCATTAAACTTAAAAATCTCTGTGTCAAAGGACATTATCAAGAGAGTAAAAAGACAACTTGCAGCATGGAGAATTATTGGTAAATCCTATATCTGATATAGGGTTTCTGTTCAGCATATTTAAAGTCTTAGAGCTCAACAAAACCGAAATGTTCCAGTTCAAAACTAGGTACAGTTTTTTAAAAAAAGATCCACAAATGGCCACTTGGGAGATGAAGAAAGATAGTTGACATTATTAGTCATCAAGGGAATGCCAATCAAGACCACAGTTAGATGCGCCTCACCCCAGCAGGAGGGCCGTCCTCTGAAAGGCGGAAAGGGAGCAGGATGCGGAGGGGAAGCCAAGCCTGTGGAGCAGCCTCCGTCAGTGCTCTGTGTGGTCAGGGCTCCCCCCAGGCCTGTGCCAAAGCAGCAGGTGTGTGCAGGACGACCTGAGGCCAGCGCTTCCCCAGCAGCTGGAGAGACGCAGTCCCGGGGTCCAGCAGCGAGTGAAGGATCCGCACGTGGTCCATCTGTGCAGTGCAGGTCAGCGTGGTGTACCTCCAGGACACAGTGAAAGGAGCGGACGCAGGAGGCAGGTGCCCTGTGCTGCTGGCCGAGGGCCCTAGAACAGGGGACGCAGGACCAGACACTGAGGGCCCAGGACCTGTTGTTTAGTGGGTGTACAGTTTTCGTTCGGGGTATTGGAGAAGTTTTGAAATCATGATGAGGTCATAAGTATAATTTACACCAGTGAATTGTACACTCAAAAGTGGTTAAAACTGCAAATTTTATGTTATATATTAGCGCAAGAAAAAATGTAAATGAACATGAGCGGAAGATGTGGCTCAGTGGTTGAGCAAGTGCCTCACGTGCAGGAGATGGTTCCATCCCCAGTGCCAAAGAAACAAAAGTGTAAACATTTTGGAGTGAGGTGTGGTGGCCCTGCCTGTGATCCCAGCGGCTCAGGGTGCTGAGGCAAGAGGATCGCAGTTCCAGGCCAGCCTCGGCAACTCAGTGAGCTCTATCTGAAAAAATAAACAGGGCTGGGGATGCAGCTGGTGGCAGAGCAATCTGCACCTGCACCCTGGATCCAGTCCTCAGCACCACAAAACACATACACAGAGGCTTGGGCTTTCACGTTAAAATGTTTTTCCTCTCAAAAAGTGACTATATACTAATTTATCAACTCCCGTTTCAAATCAAATTAAGTTTTTACTATTCTGCTGTCATTGGTTATCATTCTGTAATACCACTTCAGATGGCTGCTTTCGTATTTTATTATATTGCATCATTTTCAGTTAAATTTATATATTAATATTTATCTTATTTTCAGCTTTCAGTAAAAGCAGTGCTTTAGTAAGCATTTTCATACTAAATATTTGCATGAGTTTGTTTTTTTAGGATAGATGTCTGGGTGTAGACTTACTGTATTAAAATAGATACATTCAGTTTCTTTCTGTACGTCTTTCTAAATTGTTTCAGGAGTGTCCAAGCACACCTTATCTATGCTATTACAGGTTTTTTAGTATTAACAATTTCATATGCAAACTTTTTTTTTGCTATCCTAATTTGCTTTTGTTAAAAGTCAACATTTTTTCAAATTTGTGTTTAGTCCTTTTTTTCTGATGATTTCTGAAGCACTGGATGGCTCTGGTATTTCTGAGTACATGCTCCCTGTAGGGTGGCAGACGCACTCCACATCTTCCCCATCTGGTGCCAGGAGCCAGGTCCCACCTCCTCATAGGGAGCTGGCACCCAAGCAGATACCCTGATTGAGGACCCAAGAGGCGGGTGCTCCGGGCTCTCCTGGAGCACCTGGAACCTGCAGGTGGGTGTTGGAGGAGCTGGCGCTGGGCGGGCGGACGTCTGAAGTCAGCAGCACCCGTGAGCCTCACCAAAGATCGAGTGCAGTGGAAGAAAGAGAGACGATGGTGGTCAGTGTGCAGAGCAGAGTAGGCCACTGTGTAACAGCAAGGAGAACCCTGGTGGAAAACAGCACGAAGAGGAGTGACGGGCACAGCGCCCCAGATGGAGAGATGGAGAGAAACGGCCGTCCACTCAGCAAGGGAGGCTGAGGCAGGAGGATCGTAGCAAAGCCAGCCTCAGCAAGGGCGAGGTGCGAAGCAACTCAGTGAGACCCTGTCTCTACATAAAACACAAAATAGGGCTGGGGGTGTGGCTCAGTGGCCTAATTGGGTTCAATCCTCAGTACCAAAAAAAAAAAAGATAAGAAAGCCAGCCAATCCCAAGCAAGGTAAATAAATGCAGAGAACATCTAAGTACACATGCTCAAACTGTTGGTGCCAAAATAAAGAAAATCCTACAAGTGCCAGAGAAAAACTGTGCATTGCACACAAAACACTGTAAGATGCTGCTGGCTTCTTGCCTGACATGACAGGGCCAGGTGGAGGGTGCTTCACTGTGTTGAGAGAAAGCAGCCTCAGGAGAGGGGGTCAGCTCAGAGCACCTGTCCAGGGGAGCAGAGAGCAAGGTGGAGCCTGTGCAGATGTGCTGGGTCACCTGCAAGGGGTGCTGAGGCCAGAAGGAAAGCGGACAGCAGAAGGCTGCAGGTGTGGAAGATTCTTCATTCTTAAAGTTTCTCAAATGAGAAGAGGTCGTTTAAAGCAGTAACTAAAGGCTGGCGTGGTGTCCACACCTCAGTCCAGGAGACTTGGGAAGCTGCAGTGGGAGTTCTCAAGTTCGAGGCCCTCAGCACTTATGAGGCCTTAGTGAGTCTGGGCTTGCAGCTCAGAGGTGACCCTGCTCTGTCTCCAGTGCCAAAGGAAGAAAAGCAGTGGTGGCCAAGGTGGAGCTCATGCGTGTCCCGCAGAGGGGAGTGTGCCCACAGGACGGGGCGGTGGGTTGGGATCCTGTGGAGCTGTGTGCCGGGAGAGACTGTGTACTTAAGAAGACTGATGGGGAGGCACTAAGAAGAGAAGCCCTGCTGCATGGGGAAGTGAAGGAGGGAGAAGGGAAATGCAGTGCCGAAGGGTAATTTGTGCCCCGAAACACAGGGAGTGTGGAATGATGACAGATGGGGCAGGTAGAAACAGAACGGCACCGTGTGGATGGAGCCTCCACATTCAGTGTAGCCCAGCACTGTGATGGGGAGTCAGGCACGGAGGGAGTGACGATGGAGACACACAGGGCAGACAGCTTGAGGGTCCCGTGTAAAAGGCACGCTTGTAGGACTCTTAGAAGTCACAGGGAAGACTGCGATGCCAGTATGAAGAACTCTGACGAATAAGATAAAATAACCCAAAAGAAAAAATGTGCAAAGACTGTAGGCAGGCCGCCCACAAAACAGGAAATAATAAATGAACACTGATAAGTGGATGAATAAAATGTGGTACATATATGCAGTGGAATATTACTCAGCTATGAAAAAGTGACTGACATTTGCTGGTAAATGGGTGGATCTGGAAACTCAGGCACAGTGAAATAAGCCTATCCCAAAAACCAGAGATTGAATGTTCTATCTGATATGCAGATGCTAACACAACAAGAGAGGAGGGAAGAATAGAAATTGTTCAGTGGATTAGACAAAGGGGAATGAAGGGAAGGGCAGGGGGATGGGAAGAGGAAGACAGTGGGATGAGTGCAGGTGACTGCTGTGAGCACACCTGAGCACAGCACAGCGAGTCTCCACAGCGTGGGCCTCCACAGGAGTGGGGTCCTCGCTAGAGCCAGACACGCCTCCTATCTGTGCACCTGTGTTGAAATAGACCCTCCTGTCATGCGTAACTAAAAAGAACAAAACTTCACGCAGATCCATATTTTAAAAGAATGAACACTGAACATGGGAAGCGTGCTCGGCCCTTTTAAAACCTGACTGAGACCCCAGTGAACGATCATTATGTAAAACCTAAGGTGTCCGGAGCTCCTGCCAGAGGCAGAGGTCTGCGCGTTCACGGCGGTGGCTTGGTGGTCTTTCTCCGGCAGTGTCCCCTGTGGCCACCCTCCCTCGTGAGCATGCACACTGCGCTGTTCAGTCAGACAGCTGTTCCTTGACTAGGAATGAAGAAACTGGAGATGGTTGTGTGGCAGTTAAAAGCAGCAGAGTGTGACATGTTACCTCCAGGACGAGCCTCAGCCGCTTTCTGATCTAAGCAGGAGTTGGAGAAGGACCTGCGGCACGCTAGACACCATTGTAGGACGTGTGGACGCGTGTCGGGGAAGCAGTGGGAGGCACATCAGAAGAGTAAACGAGAGTGGCTACCTCTGAGGGATGGGCAGGGACGGGCACTGGGGTGATCCCTTGGGTGGGCTTGGTGTGAGCATGTTTCAGCTTGGAGATGTCAGCAAGGTGCTCTGCAGTGAGGGGGAGGCAGCCTTTCCCTGCCCGAGGCCCTGCTCTTTGCACCTCTGCGTCACTCCCATGTGGTCCGCTTGGCTCAGAGACCCTCAGTTCCTGCCCTCTGCCCAGCGAGACCTCCTCTCTCGCCCCTCCTGGGTCTCTGTCCCCTACCTGCCTGGGGCAGCATCATACACCTTGGGGCTCCTTTCTTGGCTTGTGTGTTCATCTGCCAGGGTGGCAGTGCCCCTGCCACTTGTGCCACTGTCCCTAACAACTCGTACCCTCTTTCAGTGTCTGTCCTGAGCAGTGGTCACGTGGGAGTCGGGCGCGGGGCCTGCTCTTAAGGAAGGTGGTACCCTGATGAACACCCGTGTGCTAGCTGATAGGTGCCAAACCCAGGGTCTTGGCTCTGAGAGAAGCAGTACAGAGACCAAGCCAGCTGGGTGGGGAGTGCAGAGACAGGCCCGTGCGGGCGGGGCAGGATCGTGTGTGTGGTCCTGTGGTCCCTGCAAGAGGGTGCGCTCTGGGTGGGTGGGCACACTCTTGTGGCCTCCAGCCCAGTTGTCACCACGTGCAAACTGGATAGCCCTCTGGCTCATCTGGGGACTTCTGGGTCTGTCCTGACTCTGGTCTGTGTAGAGTCCGTGGGGACACAGCTGAAAGCTGGCGAGCTGTGCCTAGCAGCCAGGGAACACAGGCACAGCAAGGTGACAGGGCAGGCTGCCCCTGGTTCCTGCTGCGTTCCACCCTGTCATAACCCAGTGCTCCATTGACACGCTGTTGCGATGTGCCATGTAACCTTTAGCTCTCAGAGGGCCCAGGGTGCACCGCTGTGGCCCAGAGCAGGTCCCAGGCTCCTATTAGAACTGTTCCAAGCAGGGCTGGCGCTGCACACTGGCCCTGACTAAAAGCCTGGGGGTGTCCCTCAGTCATCCAGTCCAGGGTGGTCAGAGCATGCAGGTCTTGGGGTGGTGCGCCTGCTGGTGTGTGTGGTGGAGGCTGCTACCACCTGAGGTGCCAGCTCTCTAGGGACAGGGGGCTTGGAGCTTGGCTATGGCCTGGAATGAGACGGCACCTCCTTTGTGTGGGAGCAGGAGTCTCTGGCCCTGCGCCGAGGGCCAAGGCAGGAGGTGGTGCCTTTGAACTGAGTGGCATTTGTGTTGCAGGATGCAGAGGGCTCCACGTGTTTGCACTTGGCTGCCAAGAAGGGGCACTACGACGTGGTCCAGTACCTGCTTTCCAACGGACAGATGGACGTCAACTGCCAGGTGGAGCCACATCCCTGTCCCATGGTGCACCACCCTGCTGATGGACAGCATCTGTCCACGAGGCCCCCAGCCGTGAAGGGCCTCATGCCTGCTTCCCTGGCCTGCTCTAGACCTCACTGCTGGAGTGAGGTGTCCCGGCAGCTCCTGCCTGGAACGGCAGTCACTCCCTTAGGGCTCCCAGCTTCCCTCAGCCTGGCTTGCCCCTAGCACTGGCCGTGGTCTTGCTGTCCACTGAGCTGGTTCCCATTTTCAGAGCCACTGGGTGCTGTTGTGCCATGTAGTGACCTGTGGTCATTCCTGGGCACACAGTGGATGTCTGCCCGTGTCTGGCAAACCAGAGAGGGCCCTAAAAGGGGCTGGCTTCCAGGCTGCTCAGCATGCCTGCGGTGGGCTTCTGGCCTCCAGCTCTGGGGTGAGTCTCCATCTCCCTCAGGAGGCTGTGTCCTCGACTCTTGGCCCAGGCCCCGCCTCCCCACTCTGTGGTGCAGACCTGACTCCTGTGGCATCTTGACTGGTTCCCTCTCTACAGCATCACCCGTCTGCTGGGTTTGATTGTTGCCTGACACATGTCCTTATTCATGAAGTTGGGCTGCTGTGTGCCCTCACTACCCCCTCTGCCGGGGCTGCTGGTCCTGAGGCAGCCTGTGTGGCACTGCCGAGTGCCCAGGGCCTGGTGATGCCAGTGGTTGGCAGTCGTGGAGGGTGTCCTGGATCCTTGGGGTTCTGCTCAGAGCTGGCAGCACAGGGCTCGGGCCCTGGAAGGCCCCTTTTCTGATCTGAATGAAGCAGCCTGGGACTAGTGCAGATGTGGTGGGAAGGCAGTTCCCGGAGTCTGGGTGACCCGAGACCTTTTGCCCTGGCCTCCCTCTGGGCCTGGTGTCGCTCTGTGGCCTGTCTCCTGCTTGACGTTGTCCCCGAGCTCAAGAGGACCAAGGAAGGGCCTTGCTTCTCATACTCCCCATCTCGCTGTGGCTGGTGCTCCATGGGTCTTACTGGGCTGGGTGGCCAGCAGCTCCACCCCTCTGGGGCAGCTGGGAGCCATGCCTGTGGGAGGGCCCAGGACCAGAGAGTTCTGGTTCTTCCTGCCCTTTCAGGCCTCCAGAGCACACCTCGAGCATTGCACTGCCCCCTGGGGTCTCCTCAGGCCCCGGGTGAGACGTGGCCCTGCATGGACACGTCTTGGGGCCCAGGGTGAGACGTGGGCCCTGCATGGACACATCTTGGCAGCTGTGGAAGCTGTCCCCTTTCTTGCACTCAGGATGACGGCGGCTGGACGCCCATGATCTGGGCCACCGAGTACAAGCACGTGGAGCTTGTGAAGCTGCTGCTCTCCAAGGGCTCTGACATCAACATCCGGGACAACGTGAGTCTCTTGGGCTGACAGAGAATCCCTAAGTACTAGGCCTCCTGTGCTTTGGGGGTCGGGCCACTGGGACGGCTTCCTCACTCCAAAGGGTCTTTTCGTGTGTCAGACAGAGCCCTGGCACCTGGCAGCAGCTCTGACGTCTTGGCATCAGCAGCTCATGACCCAGCAGCGGCCTTATGCCTGGGCGGGTCTGTAGATCCAGAGGACGTGTGGCTGGTGGTGCAGCTCTCTGCCCCATCCTCCCTGCTTTTGGCTCATATCCCCAACTGGCCCCCAGGAGAAACCCAGGGAAAAGTCTCTCAGGGCTGGGTCTTGTGCCAGGCTGGCTCTGCCTGTAGGTGCTTCTTTGGAAGAGAAAGAAAGAAAGAGAGTGGAAAGTGGTTTGAGATACTGCATTGATGGTTAATTTTGGGGCACTAGTTTATTTCCCCCTAAATTAGGGTCTGGAGTCAGATAGATGGACTCCCCTGTTCTGGGGAACCTTTCAGCCTGGTGGCAGTTGCCTGATTGACGTGGAAGACGTTTTCTGGAGGTTTGCAGGGACCTCAGAAGAAAGGGTGGAGGAGGGGCGGGCGTGGGTGTGGGCACGATGGCAGATGGGTGAGGGAGGAGCGGGCTGGAACCCCACCAGCCACCGGTGGGCAGTCCAGCACAGGCGAGCTCGGGCTGGGGACTAAGAAAGGAGGTTGGCAGGGCCGCTCCTGGCCACACTGTGCTCTCGGTGGCCTGGCTCACGTGCCAGGACCTGAGCAGCACAGGGCACTTGTGGTCTCTGCACTGGTTGCGTCTTGAGCCCTGGATGTGAGCATTTTCTCTTCCCACTTGGAAATAAGGGTCCCGTGCAGGCGCCCAGGCCTGTTCTGGGGGTGTCAGTGTTCGGTCATTCTACTGGGGCCACGTGGCCTAGTCTGCAGCCTCCACAGCACTTGAGCCTTGCCGTATCCAAGCCTGCCCTGCTCACCATCGCAGGAGGGCGAGCAAGGGGTGTGGATGAGGAGAGAAGGGAGCAGGAGGACCTGGGCCAGCAGAGACATGGGCTCCTCCTGCACGGCCTCCTTGCTGTGGGCATGGTGCTGAAGGCCATTGGTGGGGGCGGGGAGCAATAATGGGGGAAGTATGTGGTGGAGCAAGAGAAAGGGGCCTCCCCTGTGGCCAGCAAGAGAAAGGGGCTCTCTCGCAGGGCATCCCCCGTCCTGAAGACCCCTCACCACCCCATCTCTTAAAGGTTCTCCCAGTAGCGCCACACTGAGGAGCCGTCCTGTAACACAAGGGCCTTGGGGCACTCGGGGCTGAGCCGTAGGTAGCACTGCCTCAGGCATGGTCCCCAGTTTGGAGGTTGGCCTGTGTGCATGGGCAGCACTTGACCCATCCAGGTTTCAGTGGGTCTGGACTTGGGGTGCTGGTGGCCTTTTCCATGAAGTGGAAGGGTAGCTTAGCTCTCTAGCTAAATGCCAGGGCCCTTTGTTTAGCAGCTGGACTGTGATGTGTTTTGAACCCAGGACCTCAACCAATGTACGCAAGGACCTGACCACTGAACTCCACACTCCAGCCCCTAGGCTCCCCACCCCCACTTTTAAAGTTTTGAGATAGGGTTTTGCTGTGCTGCCTAGGCTGGCCTCAGATTTGGGATCCTCCTGCCTCAGTCTCCCCAGTGTCTGGGATCACAGGTGCTGCCACCATGCCCGGCTGATGCTGTGACTCAAAGGTGGATAGGTCCTGGCTCTGGAGGCCATTAGCACGGGGAGATGGCCAGCACACACGCTGCTCACTGAAGTCCTGCAGCGGCACCCAGGCCTGCTGCTCTCCACTGGCCTCTTTGATGGTATGTTCATGGCCTTGCTCTTTCCATCAGGCTCTGCTGGACCCTTGTGCAGGTGCTCTCTGCAGTGCTCACCTGCGGTGGGGCAGCTGCGCTGAGCTCACCCTCATGCCCTCTGGGGCGGCTCCTCACTGCCTAAGTGTCCTCCGTGTGTCTGTTGATGGGCACGCTGTGGCTCTGACGTGTGACTGTCACAGAGATGTGGTGGACATGTGCACCTCTACTCAGCGAGCACCTGGAAGCACAGGGCCGGGCCCACCTGTAGGTGTGTCCAATGCGGCTGTGCCGTCTGGTGGGGGCCGCTCTCCCCAGAACTTGGTGCGCCAGTCCCTTTAGTTCTAGCTTTAAAGTAACTGTGTGGTGGTGTTTTGTGGTGGCTTAGTCTTCCTTTAATTTCACTTAATTGTCATTTCTGTACTGACGAATGATAAGCATCTTTTTGTGGACTTTTTTGCCATCTGTGTATTTTCTTGGTGAAGGGTTTGTTCAGATCTTCAGCTTGTTTTTTTGTTGTTTTTTGTTTTGCTTTTTTGGTGGATAATTTTCTTGTTCTTGAGTCTCAGGAGTTTTTTCCCAATGTTCTGGAAACAAGGCCTTTATCAGATATGCTTATATGCTTTATAGATCTGTCTTCGGAAGTTTTTGAGTTGTTATAAAGCCCAGTTTATCTTTGTGTGTGTATGTGAATTCTGCTTTGGATGTTCTGTTTATGAAATCATTGTCCAGTTAAGACCCTGAAGATCTTACCCCATGTTTTGTCGGCGGCTTTATGGTTGAAGGCTGTATGTTTAGGTCTGTGAACTATTTTTTTGTTGTTGTTGGTACCAGGGATTGAACTCGGGCTCTCGACCACTGAGCCGCATCCCCAGCCCTATTTTGTGTTTTATGTAGAGACAGGGTCTCACTGAGTTGCTTAGCGCCTCGCCGTTGCTGAGGCTGGCTTTGAACTCGCGATCCTCCTGCCTCAGCCTCCTGAGCTGCTGGGATTGCAGGTGTGCACCACCGCGCCTGGCTTGAGTTGATTTTTATGTGTGACGTGAGGTGTGGGTCAAAGCTCCACTAGTCTTTCGGGAAGAGAGCTGTCCTTTCTCTGTAGAATTGACTTTGCACCTTTATCAGAAGCCCATTAATCTGTGTGCACAAGTTGACCTGCCTGTCGCTGGCAGTGTCTGCCCCAGTCCTGACAGGAGGTGTGGCAGAAGAGCCTTGTCCTCTCCGTCACTCCCCTCCCAAGCTTCGTTCTCCTCTCCCCACATTTTCTGCCTCTTGCCCTGGCCTCGGGGGCCTGTTGTGCTGCTCATGCCTCCTGGCTCCCAGGAAGACCTGTCCTGCCTTTGGGCCTGGGTGGCTGTTGCTGGCTGCTCCTTGGCTGTTAGACCTGTGTCCCTGATGCTGCTGCTCCTGCCCGTCTCCTGCCTGCGAGCCGGCTGGTGATAAGCTCCTGCACTTGTCATGCCTGCACAGCCCCTACCTGGCCTTCATTTTTTTGAAAGGTGTTTTGCTGGGTGCAGAGTCCTCGTCTGGTTTTTCTCTCGATGTTGTGTGCTTGCTTTCTGGAGTTCTGACTGCATTGTTTGATAACGGGCCTCATGGTCTCTCGTGCGTAACAATTCTTTTCCTTCTGGCTACTCTGAGCTTTGTGGACAGGCCTTGATGCTGTCTCTGTGTCTGCAGAGGGTTCATCGAGTTTCTTTTGGTCGTTACTGGGGATTGACCCCGGGGTGCTCTTCCACTCAGCCACATCCCCAGCTCCTTTTATTTTTATTTGGAGACAAGTTCCCACTAAGTTGCCCAGGCTGGCCTTGAACTTGAGATCCTTCTGCCCCAGGCTCCTGAGTGACTGGGATCGCAGGCATGCACCTCCATGCCTGGCTAGTTGAGTTTCTCGGATCTCTGGATTCAGGATTTTGTTGGATTTGGGAAGTGTTGGGTTGCCGTTTCTTCACTTGCACTTTGCCCACCGCTCCCCAGGGCTCTAGACCCGCATGTTAGACTGGAATGCCCCGCAGTCTGTGCATGCTTGTGGCGGTTTTTTATAATCATTTTTCACTCTGCACTCAGCCTAACTGCTTTACTGGGATGTTTTCCAGCTCACTACTCCTCTGTGAGGCAGCTGTGCTGATACTTCCTTTCAGATGTGGTGGGTTCTGTGGGTCCTCAAGGCACTTGTAGGGAGTCTCCACTGCACCTCTGAGCATGCATTCCACTGGCCACGTGGTGGCTGTGTGTGCTAGCCCAGCACCCATGGCCGTCCAGGTGTGATTGGCAGTTTATGATTCCTGCTTCTCCGTGGATCTAGTAACCTGTGTTTTACTGACATCAGGTATTGGGATCCTTGCCTCCCGTGGGACTCCTGAGCTCTGTTCTTGGGTAGCTGCTGGCCTGGGTCAGTCTGATGGTCTAGGGTTTTGCTGCCCAGGGTGGTGGATGGCTCTGGAGCAGCTCTCAGTGCAGGGGTGATGCTGCCCGCACTGAGGCAGGCCTTTCTGCATCCTCCAGTCCCTGGCCTGTGAGTGGACAGGGCTTCCCACTTGCCTGGGGGACAGATCCAAGAGGAAAGGCACAGGTCTCCAGAGCTGCTTTCAGGGCGCTCTGCCCTGTCCTGAGCTCCGGGGGCCTTGCCTTGTCCCCCCATGTGGAGCTGAGGCCTGGGCAGCTGTGCGCCCCCACTGGCTTGCCCCTGCTGCCTGGTCCACAGAAGCAAGCATGCGCAGGAAGCACAGGCCAGGCCATCACCCTCTGAGCCCATGGGCGGAGCAGTCCCACGAGCTTAGGGTCCTGGATGATCGCAAGTTCTCTAAAGTGAAATTCTGGTTACAGAATCATAAATAAATCATTCTGATAAAGCAAAAAGAAGCCCCTGAAGAAACAGTTTTTGTTTGGAATTCAAGATGTGCGGGGAGATGGAAACCAGACGGACACCAGAGGGTGAGGAAGCCACTAGGATTAACAACCAGAAAAGACCCTGACACACCAAGGTTTCAGAAGACACTGAGGTCAAGGAAAAGGCGTGTGCTTTTAGTTTTTCCTTCGGAAGCAAAGGAGGCAGTGAAGCCCGCTCGGGGCGGCCAGCCATTGGCAGGGGGTGTGTGATGCCGGGCACCCCCGCTGTTCTGCTTTCCTTCGTAATGGCCACTGAGCTGAAAAGCCTTGACTTGTGGACACTGGACAGGAGATCGTTCAGTTCTCTGAGCGCACCCTAGTGTTACAGATGAGCTGGACGCAGCCCTGACTCTGCCCCTGGGATTCTGCGTTGAGCCTGAATAGGATGGGGTGGTTGGCTTGATCTGTCTGTGGCTGTCGGGGAAATCACCACAGTGAGCCGTCCCCTCAGGCTGTGATGGTAGGTGGAAACCACGTCAGGTCAGTCCACCTTTACATCCTGCAACCAGCAGTTGGAGGGTTTGGCCTTGAGAAATTATCCAGCAAAAGAAGTGGATGGACTCTGTTGCTTATAGCAGGCGCCCATCTCCATACCTGGGGGCTCTGCAGCAGCCCAGGCTGTGCCGAGGACATGAACAACCGGGTGCCCATCACCAAGGAGCGAGGCTCACACAAAGCCGGTAGCATCAACTGCACTGGTAGGGGGCATGCTGGCGCCACGCATCACCAGCAAAGACATCACGGGAGACCCCTACCCCAACCGCGTTTGTGGCAAGGCTCAACCTGCAGAACAAAGAGCACAAGTTGAAGGAAGTCTTCCCACTGTGGTGACAGTCGGGGTCTCTGCCTTCATGGAGCTCAAGGAGGGCCACGCTGCTGAAGGCCCACCAAGAGGCTGATGGCCTGGTGACTGACCAGCACGAGATGTCCATGGACTGGGAGCTGGAGTGGATTGGGGATGGACTGGGTGGGAAGGAGGAATCTGGGCAGCTGAGGTTTGGGGAATACGGTTGACCTTTTAGACAACCTGTTGATTTGCTGGTTGTTAAAAACTACCGCGGTAGAGAAGGAAAAGGGAAAGGAGGGTGCGTTTCTGACCTGAGAGAGACACTGGGGACTCCAGGACGAGGGGTAGAGACCACGGCAGAGGTAGGGAAGGGATGGCAGGAGAGGGAGCAGCCTGAGGGTGCCTGGGAGTGTCTGGGCAGGAGCCAGGCCTCAGAGAGGACAGGCGCGAGGGGCGGACAGTAGAGCAGACTCAGCGGAGGGGCAGAGTCAGGGTGGCAGCACCATGTGGCTCTAACAGTGGAGGAAGACTTGTGAGGACAGAGAAAGGCCAGGAGGGAGGGAGTCAGCCTCACACTGCCCAGAAAGACGAAGTTCCAGCAGCCAGACAGCAGTGTGCTGGACAGGTGGGCAGGTGCCCTGCCCAGGAGGCACTAGCTGAAGTGGGGTGTGGGGTGTGGGCGTGCCTCCCATAGGGCTGCATTGTGTCCAGCCGAGATGTCAGCGGGTGTTCTGGGCCTGTGGCTCCGCTGTCTGCTCAGGCTCAGTGTTTCTCCTATTTGCATTGATTCTTGTCTTTTTCTCCTGTGAGCTCTTCATCATTGCCGTGCCCTTTTTATGTTTTCCCAGAATTGTGCTCTAAAAAACTTACCGTTATTATTGTAACTTGATTAGAAATTGTTTTACATGCAGCACAAATGTTTTTCCATATTTTATTTTTGTTTTACTTTAAAACTTTTTTAAGCTGGATATGGTGGTGCACGCCTATAATTGCAGGAGCTTGAGAGGATGAGGCAGGAGGATCACAGGTTTCAAGGTAGCCTTAGCAGTTTAGCGAGGCCCTAAGCAACTAGGGAAACCCTGTCTCAAAATAAGAAATAAAAATGGCTGGTGATGTGGCTCAGTAGTGAAACGCCTCTGGGTTCCAATCCCCTCTACCCCTCAAAAAAAAATAATAATAGTGGTTTTCAAGGGAATTTTTAAATTAAATCATTTTATTGTTTTCATATCTTCCACAAGCATTATCCAGTCCTGTGACTATATAGCTATTTGGGAAAGAACATCGGTTCTTTAAAATAGAAGGAAAGTGTCCCATAGGTTATGTAAATAGTGTATGGTGTTTAGAGTGGTATAGTTCTGGTTGTTTTTTTTTTTTTCTATTTTAAAATACTCTTGCGGGGGTCGGGGGGCTTACCAGGGATTGAACTTGGGCACTCGACCACTGAGCCACCTCCCCAGCCCTATGTTGTGTTTTATGTAGAGACAGGGTCTCACTGAGTTGCTTAGCGCCTCGCCGTTGCTGAGACCGGCTTTGAACTTGCGATCCTCCTGCCTCAGCCTCCCAGCCTCTGGGATTACAGGCATGTACTATGCTATAATTGTGACTTTTAAGACAGGAAGAAAGGATGCTGTGGCGTTCAGGGAGGAAGCTGCTTTCTAGACTGCGAGGGGCCTGCAGCTCCTTCTGGCATCTCCTCAGGCCCCTGAGGAGAGCGGCTGCCCTCACCTCATCCCGCACTCTGTGTCTGGCTGGGAATGGTGCTCACAGGGCTCTCGCTTGTGTGTCTGTCCAGGAGGAAAACATCTGCCTGCACTGGGCTGCATTCTCAGGCTGTGTGGACATAGCCGAGATACTGCTGGCCGCCAAGTGTGACCTGCACGCTGTGAACATCCATGGAGACTCACCCCTGCACATCGCCGCCAGGGAGAATCGCTATGACTGTGTTGTGTGAGTGTGGTGCCATCCTGGGCCCTGAGGGCTACTCGGTGGTCATATCCACACCAGGCCTGGCACCAGGGCAGGCTTCTGCTCCTGGTGCTGGACAAGTGTCCTTGGTGTCCTACAGGCAAAGAAGTATCTTTCCCATCTCCCATCGAGACCTGCTGTGGCTTGTTTCTGGCTTAGCGATTTTGTCCTGTAGAATCCCAAATTCTTAGTTCCAACCTTAGGCGAGTCTCAGACCTGAAACTGCTGCCAGGAAGCAGCGTGGGGATGGTTTTTCTTCGAGTGAGGCCCTCAAAGGCTCCAGGTGCCCAGGAGCAGGGTTCCCTCCAGAGGAGGCTGGAGCTGTGGGTGGAGCTGACGCTGACCACCCAGGGCCCTCTTCAGACACACAGCCTACTTCCCACGAGGCCTGCATACCTGGGTTCCAGTGGAGTCCTGGGTGGAGTCTTTGCTTTTGCGGAAGGATGGGAAGGGGTGACTGCTGCCTCACCTGGAGTGCTGTGCCCGAGGCGAGGCTGTGGCACCACTCGGTGGGTCACACGCTGGCTGCTCGCCCTGCTCAGGGCCAGACGCAGTTTTCTCCCGCCATCTCTCCCCTTGTCCCTGCGGGTAATCTGAGCGCACAGTCAGGCCGTCCTAGTTCTCGCACACCCTTCCTGCTGAGACGGCAGCGCGACCACGGGGTGTGGGCAGAGCGGTGCCCTGCGCACGTGTGGAGGGCGTGGCAGTGTGGACAGCGCTCTGTTCCTAGCCAGTAGACTCGTCTGAGGAATCTCATCTTTGTCTCTTGTAAATTAAGATTTGGATGTTTTGTTGGCTTACATTTTTCCTTTTAGCCTCTTTCTTTCTCGGGATTCAGATGTCACCTTAAAAAACAAGGAGGGAGAGACGCCCCTGCAGTGCGCCAGCCTGGACTCGCAGGTGTGGAGCGCGCTGCAGACCAGCAAGGCTCTGCGGGACTCGGCCCCCGACAGGCCCGCCCCTGTCGAGAAGACGGTGAGCAGGTGAGGAGGCCCCAGAGCTGGCAGCTCTGTGGGCGTTGGTGACCATCAGGCGCAGCCCCGCTGGGCAGAGCTCCTAACGGCCCGTTTCCTGGCAGAGACATTGCTCGGGGCTACGAGCGCATCCCCATCCCCTGCGTCAATGCTGTGGACGGCGCGCCCTGCCCCACCAACTACAAGTACGTCTCCCAGAACTGTGTGACCTCGCCCATGAGCATCGACAGGAACATCACTCACCTGCAGGTTGGTGGGCGGGGCACTGGGCCAGGCGGGGAGCAGGGGCCTGGGGAGCCCGGGCTCTGGGTTTCCTTCCCACCCTCGGCAGAGGGCCGTGGCTGCATGGCAGAGATTTTGCAGCAGCTGCCTCCCACAAAGGAGGCGGAGAGCAGGAGATCCTGCCAGAAAAAGGATCCTGAGCCCCACATCGGACGCTGTTGGGCCCACCTACCAGGTTTTGCTGGTGCAGAGCAGGGCCAAGCAGTGCTCGGCCATTGGGTGCTCAGGGTGCTGGTGCTGCCTGTCCCCAAGCCAGGAAGCAGAGGAGCCCTGAGCAGCGCCTTGGAGGCACCCTGGGCCCCCAGCCCACTGTAGGGTGCAGGCTAGCAGGTGCCTCTGCGGTTGTGCAGGCCACCAAGCAGTTGTGACTTGCTATCTTTTCCTTTTATGGCTAAAGTCAGACATTCTCAAAGGTTGTCCTCGTGGCTTTGGTGGGCAGCCCCACCACCCTCCTGGGATGGGTGGTCTCAGCCTCAGGTCAGAGGCCATGGGCCCTGTCCCTCGCCTTCCTGTGGAGTGTGGCCTTGAGTGCAGTGGGGCACTTGTACCTCCTTCTGAGCTGTGCCTCACTGACCTCCTGGAAAGCCCATGTCAGACAAGGGTGATTTTGACAAGTTGAACACGTGTGGTCACGCCCGTGCTGGGAGGGAGCTCAGGCCCAGTCCGCCCGTCTGATGGTGCCTGCTGCTCTTGTCCCCAGTACTGCGTGTGCATAGACGACTGCTCCTCCAGCACCTGCATGTGTGGCCAGCTCAGCATGCGCTGCTGGTACGATAAGGTGAGGACCTCTCCTTTGCTGCAGGCGTGACTGCCTGGTAAGTGCTGCTGCTGGGAGGGCACGGAACATGTCGCTTCCTGTTCCAAGGCCGTCCCTGGCAACTTGGGGAGCAAGAGCCAGAGGTGAGCTGGTGTGCAGACAGGCAGGAGGAGGGCTGCCCTGAGCGGTTCCAGAGGTCCTGGGACTGGACTCAGCCTGGCTTAGCCACAGGAGGAAACCTCTGTTGCAGTGTCTGGTGATCCCTGCCTTGTCCTTGCCAGTGTGAGTGGTGTGAGAGACCCCAGAGGGAGCATCACTGGACAGGGCGGCCAGGGCGGCCAGGGCGGCCAGGGGCGTAGAAGTGACTGGCAGGTGCTGGTGGGAAAAGCCCAGTGAGAGGCCCTGAGGGAAGAGCCAAGGAGAGAAGGGCTCCCAGGGCCAGGGCGCAGTTCAGGACCTTCAGGAACATGGTGGAAGGCTCGGTCTTGGGAATCCAGGGGCACTGGGAGGAGGGGCCGGGCGTCAGGTGGAGGAGCAACAGGCCAGGAAGAGGACAGCAGCAGTGTCTCCCAGGGGTCTTCAGAGGAGCAGGGAACCATGAAGGCGACATTTGGTTTCTGAAGGAGAGGAGGTCACCAGGAGAAGGCCGGCAGGGCTGGCAGGTGCTGGTCGGTCTTGTCCTGGAGTGTGGTCCCTGCAGGGCGGGGCGGGCAGGGCAGGAGCAGCTGCTCAGATGTGCACACAACCTTTTCCTGGCTCGGGGTGTAGAAAGGGAGCAGGTGACGGGCCCCAGATGCAGGGCTTTCTGGGCAACAAGGCCAAGAGCGCAGGAGTGTGCAGGAGGTGGCGGCCACCTGGAGCGAGTGGGGACGCCTGTGCTGCAGCTCTGGGCTGACCAAGGAGACGGCGAGGGGGCAGGGAGGGCGGCGGTGGGCAGGGGCCAGGAGCTCCCCAGCCGCCACTGCCCCCGGCTCCTGGCGGGGCTCTGCTCCAAACCACCGGTGTGGAGCTCTACCCGTGTTCCCCAGCAGGTGTACGAGAGTTCGACCAGAAATCATGTCTTATGTCTGTCTGAGGCTGTACTGGGCACTCTGTAAAAATGCATCAATATCTCCTGTTTTGGAAAGAAAAGAAACTGATTCGGCTGAGCCCCCACGTCTGTCTGTCCACAGGATGGCCGACTTCTGCCAGAATTCAACATGGCTGAGCCGCCCTTGATCTTCGAGTGCAACCACGCCTGCTCCTGCTGGAGGAACTGCCGCAACCGCGTGGTGCAGAACGGTCTCAGGTGGGGGCGTGTGTGCGGTGGGCCTCGCCCTGTGCTCTGGAGGGGGCGTGCCGCGGGGACAGCCAGCCAGGCACTGAGGGCAGAGGCACTGGCGTGGTCCAGGTTCCCACCCTCTTCTTCAGGGGACCGGCTCCATCCTAGCAGAGTGCTCCTGCTGCCTTCTGCACTCACCCCGTGTCTCAGTCAGCCAGACTGCAGGCTGCCCTTTGTCCCCAGGGTCGGGTCTAACAGCTGCAACACTGCAGTGGACATGGTGCTGGTGGCTAGCCTGCTCTTCTCCGTCCTTCAGGGCCAAGCACAGTCCTGCTGTCTCCCCCCTTTGAGTGGGCTGGCGGGATGTGTGTGGCTCTGAGGGGTCCTCAAAAACTGAGACCCTTGTGTGTGGTCTGCCCAGTGATTGAGCCCCCGAGGAGCTTGCTTGGTTCCTTTTGATGCCACTGCCTGGGCGGCCAACACCGTAGCACCCGTGCTCAGCAGTAGGCCCTCTGGCATGAGCACCTTTGGTGCAGCCACAGCAAGGAAGCTGTGCTTTGGCGTCAGGCCCAGTCTGTGCTCCCAGCTTCATCAGAGCTGTACGGCTCAGATGAGAAACCAGTGTCTTCCTCTTGGTTTACTCCCGTCGTTCACTGCAGAGTGTGCCACGAGCTGGGTTTGGCTGAGCACAGGGCACATGTCCACCTCCCCTCTCCCTGTTTTCCAGGGCAAGACTGCAGCTCTATCGGACACAGGACATGGGCTGGGGCGTGCGGTCCCTGCAGGACATCCCGTTGGGCACCTTTGTCTGCGAGTAAGTGGGGTCACTCGGGTCTGCGGGCTGCATGAGTCGTTTCTGGGACTGATGCCCTGCGTGTCTGCACTGCAGGACAAGCTCAGAGCAGGGTCGTCTAGGGCGTGGCAGTGGGACGTGGGCAGCAGAGGCCCTGATCACACATGCCCTCAGGCAGCCTGCCAACTGGCTGCCCCTGGACACTAAGCTCACTGTCTGCCACCAGTCACAGCCCAGATTCTCTGTTGCAGTCATGCTGCAGCTTAGGAATGCCTGTGGAACCTTGTTCACATGGCTGTGGGTGCACTGTCCCCTCTCTTCACTGCAGGTACGTCGGGGAGCTGATCTCGGACTCGGAAGCCGATGTTCGGGAAGAAGACTCTTACCTCTTCGACCTAGACAACAAGGTGATGTGCTGTGAGGGGCTGGGCACGAGGAGCTGGCTGCAACCCTGGAATGTGGGTGTGAGCCCTGGTTCTGCACCACTGTCCCTGAACAGGGAGTAGACCCCGACGGGAGTGCCCAGCTCATGCCGCAGGCCACTCTCCTCACACCCCACTGCACCTCTGGAGCCCCACCTAGTCCTCTTAGGCTGAAGCCCAGCAGCCACCAGGCCACCGAGGTGGAGGGGCCATGTGCTTGACATAGGCCAAGTGACAGAAGGGAATTGCACCTGTGGGTGGAAGGCCTGGACCAGAATGCCAGCAGGCACATCCCCCACACCCCGACCTCCAGGTGCTGGAACACTGTGCTAAGTGAGCCTTTGACTTGTTCCCCTCGAAGCTCCTGAGTCCAGAAGTGCCCTCCTAGAACGCTTTTGAGGGCTGAGCCAGCACTGGTCAGTGAGTGAGGTTTTCTGGCAGCAGCCACCAGACTACAGGATCAGTGTGGTCCCTGCAGATGAGTGCCCCCACAGCTGCCCCCAACCCTGAACTGTGGTCCCCACAGTCCTCTTCTGGGAGATCCAGCACCATGGAACAACACGCACTCACCCAGAGAGGCCAGGTGCCAGGGTCGTGGCTCTCAGATGTCTGCACGTGCAGGGAGGCCAGGCCTAGATGGGGGCAGCTGTTGTGCTCCTGGCGGGCATCTGGTGCTGTGGATTATGTGGCTGTGGGGGGCCTCTCCTGGGAACTGTGGTTGGTGGCACCTGTCCTGGCAAATGCTGGGTCCCTTCTGGGTGCCATAGGCCTCCTTCCTGTGTAGCTTTGTTGCCTCCTAGATGTGCCTTCTAGGGGCTGGGTTCTCATTCCTGCTGGGGTCTGACTTGCCAGTCTTCACCCGTATGCCTGGCTGGCTTCTGTAACGCCTGAGTTGAGTGGGACTCCAAGTGAGTTCCAGAAGTCACGCTTTGAACCTTCACGTTTGGGTCCATGCTGACGTTTGGGTCAGCTCGGGTTTTGTTTTCTGCCTGGACACCTGCCTCTTAATGCCCTGGTTGGGAGACCACCCTCTCTGCGTAGTGACTGTTAGCACAACTCAAGTGTCCCCAGTGCCTGGGCTGTCTTGCCCAAGTCTCAAGTACTGATTTTTACATGTACTGGAGCCCTTGACGAGGGCCTTGCTCTTCATGGTTATGCATAGGTTTTGAAATCAGCTCGAAACTCTAGTAGGGATTCACAGCTGAGGAACTGTGCTGGGGACCATTGACGTCTTTACCACGTTTGCTGATTCACGAACACAGTGCATCCCTTCGATTGGCTTAGTCTTCTTTGGTGCACTGTGGGTTTCTGTGGTCTGATGTTGTGTCTTCTGTGGAGTTTCTTTTAATCAAACGGATTTTTGCTTTTCCCTTTGGGTCACCTTTTAAGTCGGTGCTAAGTGCACATGCTGGTACAGTCACAGCCAAGAGGAGACGTCCACCACGTGAGCCCCCACACCTGCTCACCCCACCCGCCTTCCCTGAAGGTGAGCTTTGCCTGCATTAGGATGTCCAGTGAAGGGGTCTGTGTCTGGCTGTGTCATGCCAGCCACACCACAGTGGCTGCCTGCTTCTGTGACTCAGCGGCTTGTGCCTGCACGTGGCCCCAGTTGTTTCCAGCTTTCTGCTAGGAATTACCTGCTTTGACTTGAAGCCACTCTGGGATATGAGTTTTCATCTCTCTTGGTAAACACCTGGGAGTCGAGTCACCAGGTCATGTGGTACGAGTACATTTAACCTTAGAAGAAGCTGCCAGTTTCCCAAGGTGATTATGCCACTTGTGTTCTCACAAGAACAAGCAACAGAGGAACTGTTGTTGTAATTTGCATTTCCTGGATGGTTGATGGTATTGAACACATTTTCAGGTGCTTTTTAGATGTTCTGAGATCTTCTTTTGTGAAGTTATTTTAAACACATGGCCTGTTTAGATTGGGCTGCTTATCTTCTTGGGTTGGGAGGGCTCTTTGCATCTTCTGACCCCTGAGCACACCAGTGCTTCCCAGGCCCTGGCTCTGCTGGGAGCAGACCCAACAGTGTCTGCCTGAGCACCACCATCTCAGGATGTGCCAGCATCCTGCATGCCCTGCCTAGATCCTGCCCCTCGCTGTACCCCTTCTTACCCACTTTGGGACTTTGTTCCAGCTTTCCCCTGTTCACAGGGCCCTGGGGGTGTGGGCCATAACCTGCCTTCTGTGGCCTGTCTGCCTCAGGCCTGGCTGGAAGGTTTCTTGACCAGACAGTCTGGGGACGAGCTGCACCAGTGTCTGGGAACCCTGTGGAAGACCTGAGACTGGCGATAGAAACCTCAGTAGGAATGGGCCGGGCAGAGCTCTTCCCTGTGTGAAGGAGGGCATGGCCCTCCCCGTCCCTGCTGTGGGAGGGATACCAGCTGGCTGCTCTAGGCTAGCATGGCTGGGCTAGGCAGGTTTGGAAGGGCTGCTGGATCCAAGGACGGGACCTGAGGCTCAGGGTCCCTGGGAGTCTTGTGCCTGCACCCCCTCTGCAGGTCTCTGAGCTGTGTGCTGGTGGGTGACCATGGTGTGCCTCAAGGGCTGCACACACCAGGCTGCCGTCCTCGCGGGTTGCTTCTGGGGTCCTGGGCCACTTGAGCCACACCTGAGGCTCTTTTGAGAAGTGACAGTGGCTTGTGGGCTGCCACAGATGCCCCTGAGCCTTGGGAGTGCTTGGTGCAGAGTGGGCAGTTCCGGGGTGAGAGGAGGGCTGTTTAGAGCTCTGCGAGTCACCTCTGGGCCTGTAGCTCTGGACAGAAGCACTATAAGGAGCAGCAGCCAGGGGACTCCACCTGACAGCTGGGTGGTAGGCATGCAGACGGGCACCTGTGCTTCCAGTGGGTGAAAGTGAGTGCCTGCAGTGCGGTCAGTGGTGAGCACCAGCCAGGCCTCCATGCAGAGCCAGCTGCTCTACAGCAAGGAGAGGGGTGTCCTGTGACCGTGCTGTGCCCTGCCAGGTCTCACAGATGTGCGCCGGCTCCCTTGTTCCCTGCCCAAGTGCTTCCTGCCAACCGGGAGGATGGGCTGGAGCTCAGTGGCAGTTTGTTGGAGGCACCGTGTTCTTCTGTTACTGTCTAGGGGTGCTGGGTTCGTTGTTTCTGTTCAGCAGAGAACTGAAGAATAAGACAGAGATAGCAAGCAAGCAGCAGGGTTATTCCAAGAGCACCAGTGACACATTATCCACAGAGAAGGGCCCTGGAGCCTTGGGGGAGTTTTGGCCTGTTCTTTTTATGGTCTCTGGAATTTCCTCCTCTCCTTATGTCCTTCCCTGGCTATTCACTGGTGCTCCCTGTGTCCACACATCTGCTTTAGTTTCCCTGTTGGGTCCCCTGCCGGGTCCCCTGCTGGTGTCCACGAGCACTTGTGCCCAGTGGGAGGCAGACCTCCTTGGAAGACCCTCTCCTGCTCCTTTGGCCTGGCTGGCTGCCCCACGGCCTCACTTGCTGTCTTGCCCCGGCCGCCTCTGCCCTCCACATCTCCTTGCTTCAGTGTGTCCTGGAAGGAAGCCTGGCATCTGATGCTGTCCTCTGGGTGGGGGTGTCCTTACTGTCCCCCTTCACCCGAGGTCTCTGCACCATGGAGATCCTGCATTGTGTTTCCGGGGGCATGTCACCCCTTGCACGTTTGTTAAGTGAAATGCTTCTTCATAAAAGACAAAGAAGCCTTAGCTGTCGAGTCACCCTGGTGGAATGGGCAGGGCACCTCACGCTGGCCATTGAGCCGCCTGTTCCTGGGTGAGGGGATGGCACAAAAACTGCGGACTGCAAAGCAAGTGTGGTCTTTAATTTCCTCCGTGTCGAGTGGCCCTGTGGACCGTGGATTTTCCCTGTGCTCATGTGCTCTGGCCAGTTACAGCCACTCTGCAGTGTGGAAGTCGGGGGTCGTGGGCTGTGTCTCCTGTCTCTTGCTTCTGGCACCAGCAGGCTGCTCCACCCAGGCCACCCACACCTGGAACCGGCCCTTTGACCAGGGCATGCCCCTCTTTTCTGGAGAGTGACTTTGAGGCCCAGCTCTCCTTGCTGGTAGGGTGCACTGCTGGGCCTTCTTCCTGGAGGCCAGCAATGAGGGAACAGGGTTTGGCTGGTTCTCACTGATGTTTCCAGTCCACGCTGGACACGGGCTTCTACCCAGCTGGTCTGATTTCATCCTGTGTCTCGTCCAGTGAAAATCTTATGTGCTGGGAATCCCAGTCCCAGTCCTCACTGGCGTCCAGCAGCAGGGGGCACAGATGCCTGTGGATGGCGCAGGCGGCCTCCGTGGCGGGCCCTCGGGCACGCTGCACTCCACTCAGGGCACAGCGCGGTGTTTGGCTCGTGACGGCTGTCACGGTGTGACGGGCAGTTATGCCATCTCATTTCAGTTCATTTTAGGTTTTGGAATTAAAATTCTTCATTTTGATTATTGATGGCACAGAAGATGTCATACTTAAAGATCAGAACTAGTGTGTGGCTTCCGTCCACGTCCTTGGTACTCCTCTGCCTGCCACCTGGTCTGAGGCTCACAGGCTGCAGGGGCTCCGGTGCAGCCGTTGGGGTCTGGTGGGGGCTGCTGCCTGGCTCCCTGTCAGCACCTCCTCTCGCTGTGTCCCTGTGCAGAGGCAGGCGGCTCTGAAGCCCCTGTCCTCAGGCATGGTCCCACCAGGGCTCCCTCAGGACTCGCCATCTCCCAACATGTCCCTGGGAAATGTGAAGGGCACAGAGACGTCGCAGCCACAGCAGCTGGCCTCTGCCTCCAGTAGGAATTTGTAGGAATGTGACGGTGCACGCAGTCCCTCTCCACTGCCCTTGCTAGCTTGAGGACTGGTGCAGTGCGTGTGTCTGTCCCCGCCTCTGCCTGTCCAGCCCTGCAGGGTCAGTGTGCTGTGGGGACGAGACGTGCAGCTAGCTCTCCCTCAGCCTTTTCATTCAGGACGTCGGGTCAAAGTTGGCTTTCACTGCCTTTGCAGACGGCATTGCAGTGACCGACTGGTATGCAGATGCTTGGTTTGTCATTCACTGTCACCAGAAGGTCCCTGAGAGCTGGGCATGGTGGCTCATGCTTGTAATCTCAGCACTCTGGGAGGCTGAGACAGGAGAATCACGAGTTCAAAGCCAGCCTCAGCAAAGGCGAGGCGCTAAGCAGCTCAGTGAGACCCTGTCTCCACATAAAACACAAAATAGGGCTGGGGATGTGGCTCAGTGGTCGAGTACCCCTGAGTTCAATCTCCGGTACCAAAAAAAAAGAAGGTCCCTGAGGCTGTTGATGTGACCAGTGGCAGGGTAACAGTGGTGGGTTTTCATTGGAACTCCCACCTGATTCTTCTTATTTATTTCTCTTCCAAGACCTCCTGTCTCCTGAGTCGTCCTTGCACTGGAAGCACTCGGATTCTCCCGGGTGCGAGCGGCTGTCACCTCTGCAGGAGGACACCCGCCCCAGTGCAGGGTCTGGTTCCCTGGGGTGGAGCACATCAGGCTGTTTTCTGAGAATGTCCTCCTCCTGGGGTCCCTCGTAGTGCAGGCCTGAGCCTCTTGGAACTGCATCCTTGGGGCAGGCCTGGGTCGTGCATTGCTGTGTCTATTTTGGTGGCTGTTGTGGAGTCTGCTCCACCGTGGCCTCTGAGGCATCTGTTGTGTGGGTGCTGGTGGAGGGGACTTGTCTGTGTCCACGGCTCTTGTCTGCAGTCCAGGCATCACCTTATCCCAGCACGACACTGGGGCTGCCTCCCACACTGCCCTTCCCTGTGGTCGGTGTGGGTTTGGGCCTCTCTCAACCTCTGTGAGTGCCATTGGTCCTCCCGTTAATGCTTACATGGGTGTGGCCAGGTGGCCAGGAGCAACCTCTGGTGCGACCACACCGCAGTGGGCCTCGGGTCCGTGCAGATGTCTCGGCACAACTCATTCTGGTTGACAGGGCTTTTCCCTGACGTGCTGATTGTCGTCTGCTGTGTGGTATCCAGACCACAGCTCAGCTGCCCAGGCAGACGTGTTCTGGCGGTACAGGCTGGGCACACAGCGAGGTGGGCACAGCCCCTTGGAAGCACCTGGGATCTGTCCAGCCTGGGCAGCTCCATGCAGTCCTGTAGGACAGTGCCCGGCTTCTTGCTACTGTGGACCTGGGTCTCCTGTGTTCCTCACCATGCAGCCTTTGTCTAAGCAGCAGCAGTTTCTCTCCGTCTGGGTCTCTAGGTGGAAAACTGCATCCAAAGGGTTCCTGGGTCAGTGCAGTCCACCTAGACTCCACCCTCCTGTGAGAGATGCCAGACGAGGATGTGGGTCACCTGAAGTCCCATTCCCTCTGTGCCTCTCAGTTAGCAAAAAGCCCCTCTGCGTCATGGGCAGTGTGGTCGGCCGTCCTGGCACCGGTCTGTACAGAGGCCCTGCTCTGCCAAGCCCTGCGTTGTTGCCTTAGGCTTCAGGAGAAGATCCCTGAGTGGCCAGCGCGAGGGGTGCGCCTGGGTGGCACTGCTGGGCGGCAGCCTCTGTGACAGCCTTGCCTTCCCGCCCTAGGATGGAGAGGTGTACTGCATCGACGCGCGGTTCTATGGGAACGTCAGCCGGTTCATCAACCACCACTGCGAGCCCAACCTCGTGCCCGTGCGCGTCTTCATGTCTCACCAGGACCTGCGGTTTCCCAGGATTGCGTTCTTCAGCACCCGCCTGATCCAGGCTGGAGAGCAGCTGGGGTACGTGGGGCCCTCTGGGGCAGGGGAGCAGGCTGGGGCCGGGGTGGGCGATGCCTCCTGGTCATGCATGTGCCGCCAGGCTGGGGTGCTCCGTGATGTTGCGGCCTGCGTGGGACTGCGTAGGGTGGGCAGTCTGTCCGCCCACCTGTATCTGGCCATAGAGGTGCTCAGTTCTGCTCCCTCAGGTTCGACTATGGGGAACGCTTCTGGGACATCAAGGGCAAGCTCTTCAGTTGCCGCTGTGGCTCCCCCAAGTGCCGGCACTCGAGTGCAGCCCTGGCCCAGCGGCAGGCCAGCGCAGCCCAGGAGGCCCAGGAGAACGGCTTGCCGGACACCAGCTCCGCAGCTGCCGCTGACCCGCTATGAGAGGCAGCAGGGCCGGCCCGAGGCTGGGGATCAGATTCCGATGGACTGCGGTTAGGGGAGCAGGCACTGCAGAGGGACCAGGCTGCAGACCTCCCAGCAGTGCTCCAGACCTGGGGCCGGGCAGCCCAGCCTGCTGCTCGGGCTGGAGCACACTTTGGACCTGTGCGCCTCGGAAGACGCTGGGGCTCCGCGTGGCCTGATCTTGTGAGTGTCCGATGGTGGTTTGTCTTTGGGACATTTCTCTTTTCTTCCTCTGATCTCTGAGGTCCTCACTCCACCGCTGGGTTGGTTTGTTCTCCAGTCTGGCCCAGACTCCTGTGTGGCGCCCGCCAAAACCACCATCACCCACAGCTGCTCCGTTAGACCTGCCCGCCCTCGCCCTGTGTGGCTGGTGCCCGCTCCCGGGTGCCGCAGGGAGAACCCTGTCTCCTGTCATGGCCTGGGCGAGGTCAGGCAGAAAATGTGGGTCTGCTTTTTAAAGAAATCCTATATCTAGTATGTATCAAAACTGGCGCTGCTTTGTGAGGAAGCGGTTGGTGCAGGTGGACCTGCGCCTGCCCAGCCAGGCCCTTGAGGCTGGCCCCTCTGCTGATCTGAAGCCACCTGCGATGACGTCGAGTCAGCTATTGCTTCCGACCCGTATCGAACACAAGGACAGACAATAAACCCGACACAGACAACGGTGCTGAACCTGGTGTGGTTTCTACTCACCACCTGAAAATAAACTATCAACTGTAAAAAGAGAACAAAGTGATTTTAGAATAAAATGCAGGAAAAACTTTTTTAAAACATTAGTCTTGTAGTGGAATAAATTTGCCGTCGCCTTTTGTGTGACGGTCTGGCAGGTCATGTACTTTTTTTGGCATATACCTTTCTAAACACTGTAACTAGTGCAGCAGCCGTGGGTTTTTTTGTGTGACTCTTCTAAGACATTCATATTGCAGTCATGTTTATTTTTTCTGTTAAAATGTTTTTGACAGTTTTAAGAGCAGTCTTTTGGCTCAGACCATTTCTTGTTCTGTTTTCAATGAAATCAATAAAAAAGAAGTACTTTAAGTGGAGTTTCCCCGTGACGCCACGCTTTGCTGCTCTGTGCAGAGCCCAGCCATGCACGGGCCGCCCTGGGCACCTGGGCCAGGCCCAGCCCGCTGCCCCACGTCCATGCAGGCGCAGCCCCTGTGCCCCAGACCTGTCCCAGCAGAGGAGCACCAGGCAGCTGCAGGGGGGCCTGGGCACATGCCCTTGCCGGGTGCCTGTCCTGCCCGCACATGCGCCTGTCCTGCATCAGGCGTTGGGGCTGGGAGTCACGCTGGAGGCCACTGGGAGGCAGAGGCGAGGCCCCACGTCCCTGAGTGGGTCTGGTCAGCACAGTGGGGCTGAGCTGGGCCTCCTGCCATGCTCCTGCGGGGCTGGCCGCCTCCACCACAGGGGAGCTTGTAAGCTCCATGAAAAATAGATCAGAGGCCTGGTCTTCAACCCAGCGCATTCGCTGGGCACTTTCTAGAGGGAGGATAGCCCTCCTGCACCTCGCAGGCAGCCTGAGCAGGGTGCCTTCCTACAAGCTGTGGCCACTCCACATGGGGTGCTGCGGAGCTGGGAACGAGGTCAGTGTCCTCCAGGAGCACTTGGACCGTGGCCCTCACGAGCTCCTGGTGGGTTTGGGCTGTGGGGCTGGCAGGTCACCTCAGCCTGGAGGTCGCAGAAGGTGCTGCCTGGAACATGGACACACCACAGCCACGTGCTAGCATGAGACCCAGGCCAGCTGGGAAGGTCAGCAATGAAGGGGGCAAGGCTGGAGGACCAGGGCCCCTCCGTGGGCCTCATCGTGGCCTGTTCTGACCAGTGGAAACAGGCACCCGCCGTGTGAACCCGATGTGGCTGCTGTGTCTCACTGGACCTGGACTGCCCTGTAGTGGTCACCCTGGACCCAGGGGTGGGCTGGGTGGGCACTGTGGCGGGAGGTCTGCCTCGTCTCCGTTCCCCTGAGGGTACAGCTCAGTGGGGGAGCGCCGCCCTGGTCTGTGCCAGGCCCCAGGTTTGGCCTTCAGCAGGGCGGAATGTACAGAAATGCTACTGAGAAGATAAGGCTGGGGTAAGTCTGAACCCCATGGAGGTGACTCGGGTTCCTGTAGCAACCAGAGCCCCTACCCGGGCAGACTGTGAACACCAGACGACGCCACCAGTGCTCGTCCTGGGCAGGCCGGGGCCTGACAGGGATGTGGGTAGGTGGGAGGGCCCGCTTGCTTGTTGGGGTGGGGGTCTTCCCTGTACCACAGTGAGTGGGACTCTGGATGGGAAACTCTAAATTTCACGTTTGTATCAAGGCATAATTTGCAGTGAAAGGCACCAATCTCACGGTTCTGGCTCCATGGATCTGACAAATGCCTTCACCAGGTGGCCTTCTGCCCATCTGCCCATCTGGGTGGAGGCCTTTCCCAACGCTTCCTGCCCCTTCCCAGCCTCCTGTCCCCCAGTCCCCGACTGGAGCTTCAGCACAGTGGCTTCACCTCCTGTGCAGCACCAGCCAGGGGATGGGCCTCGGGCTTTGCCCTTGGGCTCCTCAGTGCTGGTTTGTGCATGGCCAGTACCGTGGTCTTTTCCACCTGGAAGAGGACCCGTGCTGGGAGCTAGGGTCTGCTTATCCCCTCCCCTGCCGTGTGCTCAGTTTCCCTGCTGCAGACTCAGTAGCCTCTGCGGTCCTGTGCAAGCCTTCTGTGCATGTGTCTGTAATGGGTCAGCACCTTGGGTGGACCTGCTGAGCCCAGATGGGAAGAGGTGCCTGAGGTGCACACTGGCTGCTGCTCCAACAGAGGCCCTGATTCCCAGGAACCGGGCACATCTGGGTGGAGGGACCCTACAGAGACCTGAGAGCAGCCTTTAGGGTTGGAAAGGCTGAGGTGAGGCTGGGCCCCTGCAGCACCCGGGCGGTACCTGGGCCTGGGGCGTCACGGTTGTGCTCAGGCCCGCCTCTGCTGTGGAGTGAAGTGGAGGGTGCCCTGGGGTCTACCACGTCACTGCTTGCTTTCTGATCTCTGCTCCCCTGCTTCAGCGCAGGCTCTCGGTTGGCCTTGACCTCCTGGACCGCAGGGCCTCCCGGGGCTGCAGGTGCACCACCGCGCCCAGCTCCTCTCCTCTGGGCTTGTTTTTCTGTTTTTGGTACCGGGCATTGAGCCCAGGGGTGCTTAACCACTGAGCCACATCCCCAGCCCTGTTTCATGTTTTATTTAGAGACGGTCTCGCCGAGTTGCTCAGGGCCTCGGCCTCCAGAGCTGCTGGGAGCACAGGCGTGCGCCTGGGCCCGGCCCCTCCTGGGGCCTGTCTTCCTTCGGCAGACGCCCCTTGCTGGCTGCACTCGTGCTTCTTTCACACTCTGGAGTTCACTGCATTCGTCTTCTGCTGGCCGTGTGGCCTACTTTCCCGTGAGTGACCACCCTGGAAGGACGCTGTGCATGTCCCTCCCTGTAACTTGCACTCCCATGCGCCTGCGCCTTCTTGCAGGCTGGGCTCAGCAAGGCCAGTCAGCTTAGAACGGGCCTTTCTCCCCAGGGGACCTGAGCCAGGCCCTCGTGTCTCCCCAGTGCCCCTGAGGCTGCGCCTGCTCGGACGCCTGTGTGGTCTGGCCTGTGCCAGCTGCCGTGAGGCTTGGCCGCTCCACAGCACGCCCGTCTCTCCCGGGGGACACGATGCTCTCTGCCGTCAGCTCGCCAGTCGGCGGGCGTGGTGGTGAGTTGTGCTGCTGCGGGCTCTCGCGCTCTCGTGTGGGCTGTGTGCGTCCACTCCTGGAGGACGAGTTGCTGGGCCACGTGGCAGCTGTTGAGCCTTTGGAGATCCTCCAGGAGGACCTCCCGCGCGGCCGACTGGTGCCAGTGTGTGGAGGTTCTCGGCACGTCGGCGCCACACTTCCCGAGTTCATCTTATACTTTTTTGGGTGCTGGGTATTGAACCCAGGGGTGCTCTGCCACCAAGCCACATCACACTGCTTTTTGTTTTTTATTTTGAGACAGAGTCTAACCAAGTTGCCCAGACTGGCCTGGAACTTGCCACCCCTGCCCTGGCCTCCCAGGTTGCTGGGACTCAGGTGTGACCCCATGCCCGGCTGGTTCACTGTTAGTGCCCCAGCCCACTGGCTGTGAGGTGCAGGCTCGGGCGGTCTTGAGCCGCCTTCCCTGGTGACCGTGCCTTCATGCACTTTGGCTGTCCCTGTTTCTTTGGAGAACCCACCCCTTCCAGCCCTCTGCACACTTCTAAACTGGGTGTCCCCTTCCTGAGGTGCTGGAGTTCTCTGTGTGCTCCAGACACGGGCCTCTGATTAGATGGGACCTGAAAGTGCCCTCCCACCTCACCTCACCGCAGGAACGGGTCTGAGCGTCACTCCGTGGCTTTTCCTGGCCACACAGAATGTGCTCACAGAGCAGGGGACAAGGCCACTGCATGCCTGCATGTGGCCTACTGTCAAACTGTTGAGGTATTTTTGCCTTAAAAATTTTCCCCTGAAAGCTGCCGAGTGCAATGGCGCACACCTGTAATCCCAGCATCTTTGGAGGCTGAGGCAGGAGGATCATGAGTGCAAAGCCTCAGCAACTTAGTGAGGTGCTAAGCAACTCCGTGTGACCCTGTCTCTACATACAAAATACAAAAAGAGGGGCTGGGGATGTGGCTCAGTGGTTAAGTGCCCCTGAGTTCAACCCCCTGCACCCCTCTCCAAAAAAATTTTCCCTAAAACCTAAGACACACAGTGGCCTAGGGCCCCACAGGGCAGGATTGCCAAGTCACTGCTCTCCCCACTGTGCCTCGGGCCCCTAGCAGGTCTTCAGGGGCAGTGACTGGCCAGGAGCCACCCCTACTGAAGGGCCCACTGAGGCTCCAGCAACTGGGTCATGTCATGGTGCACAATTCCACTGTTTTTGGTTTGAATTTGCTAATACTGTATTGGGGGTTTTTGTGTCTGTGTTCATTAGAGGTATTGGTCTGTAGTTTCTTTTGCGGGAGGCGGGGAGACTGGAGATTGAACCCAGAGGTGCTCTACCACTGAGACATCCCCAGCACTTTCTAGTATTTTATTTTGAGACAGGGTCTCACTATGTTGCTGAGGCTGGCCTCAAACTTGGGTTCCTCCATCCTTAGCCTCCCAAGCTGCTGCTGTGCCAGCTGTGGCTTATTTCATGTGATGTCTCCTTGGTCTGGGCATCAGGGCCCTGGCCTTGTGTCATGAGTGAGGGGTGCTGCCTTCGTGTCTTTCTTTGAATAAGACCGGAGACTCAGGGTTGTTCAGACCAGCCTTTAGTGTTGTTGACTGTTCTCTCGTTTTCCTGCCTCCATTTTCTTGGTGCAGCTCTGGTTTCCATCATCGGGATCTGATTCTTGGTCTCAGGCCTCATGCTACCTGCTTGCCTGTGAGCACTGGTTGTGTTGCCTGCCACATTTTCGGCCTCAGCTGGTTTGAACTGCTGCCGGCTCACTGAGACGCGTGGCTGGGAGTGGGCTCGGACTCCCCGGCTCTCCCTTCTGTGCAGAGTGCACTCACCCCACCCTCGTTTCCAAGGGTACTTGGTGGGAGCTCGATTCCTGCTCACTCGGAGGCGCAGTTCCACCGCCTCCTGGCTGCCTCGCGTCTGAAGAGAGGTCAGTGGGCACCTGCGCGCCCCCTCTATTAAGCACAGCCAGAAAAAGGTTTCATTTTTAGAAATGATTTTCAGCTCTAGACCTTCTATTTGGTTCTCTTTTATAGTTTCTTTCTTTTTTTTTTTTTTAATATTTTTTTAGTTGTAGATGGACACAATGTCTTTATTTTATTGCTTTGTACGTGGTGCTGAGGATCGAACCCAGGGCCTCACGCATGCGAGGCAAGCGCTCTACCGCTGAGCCACAATCCCAGCCCCTCTCTTTTATAGTTTCAACTCCTCTTTTGAGATTCACTGTTACATGTTCTTGTTTTCCTGTAACTCTCGGAATATGTTATAATAGCGCTTCTTACTCTTTATAATTAATTCTGTCGTCTGCTGTGTCTTGTTTTGTTTCTGATCTCTCTCCACTTGGATCGGGTTTCCTGCTTCTTTGCATGTCTAGTAATTTTCAGTTGGGGGTTGGACATCCGGGAGGCTGTTGCTAAGTGTCTGGATTCTGCTGGCTTCTTTTGGGGAGTACTGAGTTGGGGGCTCCTTGCCGCTTTGCGTTCAGCCCGACTGGGGTTCCTGTGAAGACTCCCGTGCAGATTTCTGGAATTCCTTGTCTTTGGTGCTTGACCCTCAAATTCCAACCAGCTCTGCTCCCCTGGACTCTGACTGGTCTGTCATCTCAACAGGAAGATTGGGCTCTGCTTTGTTTCCTCCTCAGACTGACTGGACAGTCGTCCCCAGTTAGAGACCCAGGCAGGCGGGCGGGAGTCCAGGCACGGTTTGTGGGTCTCCTCTAAGGACTGGTGTCTTGCACTTCCTGTTGTCTGATATCTAGAAGCAGCTTCATGCGCTTTTGCCTTATTTTTTGGCTTATGGCAGCATCTTGTCTAGAATCTACTACCAGTTGCTACATGGTGTTCAGAAGCAAAAGGAAAGATTGTGATTTCATTTCATTTCAAATTGGAATTTGCCAAACATCAGTTCCAGTACTGTCTGTCGGGCACACTGTCCCTCGCACAACTCTTAGCACGTGTACACCAGTTCTGTGGTGCTGTTCCACTGGGTGGTGCCTACATCCTGTTCCCTGGCTTCCTGAGGGTAGGCCACCATCATGAACCACACAGTAGCATCCGGGCTGGGGAGTTCATGACCAGCCAACAACTTCAGAGGAAACAAACGGTCACTGATGCCCTTCACCCTGGGAATTCAACAGCACCTAAGTGAGAAACTCAGGAAAAATCAGCCAAAATGTGCAAGACCACCCAGATGTCACCTTTATTGTGGGTTCAGAACCCATTTGGGAGGTGGCAGGTCATTTGGCTTCAGCATCATGGGAGGCTCCTTGGATTATGCAAAGATAAACAAACCCAAACATGAAGTGCCAGGGTCTGTATGAGAAGACAGACTAAGGTAAGAGGACAGCAGAGGACATAGGTACCAGGGGCAAACGAGCAGCCAGGTGCTGCGGCCGGCAGGAGCGAGATTTTGCTAGGCCTTGGCCTGTGGTGATTGCTGTTTTTCACAAGAGGATTATAAACTGTGGAAACTGCAAAAAGAGAAAGGAAGAAAAGGCCAACTCTAGACACAGCTCGGAAAGGAGGCAGGCTAAAGCTCCACCGCTGGGATCCGTGAACTCTTGCCCACGTGACAAGCAGGTCGGGAGGGGACAGTGCCCAGCGGTCACAAGCCCTCTGCCCTAGCACCCTGCGGCTCCACAGAGCCACCTCCTTCGATTCTCAGTGTTTTTGTGGGGGACGTCCCTGAGTGGAGGAGCCCAGGTGAGGGTCCTGTGGTCCTGAGTGGCACAGCCGACCCCAGGTAGGCCCAGCCCTGTGGCTTCACCTTGACAGGCCGCGCTCTGGGAACCGGCCACCCGAGCCTGCCTGCCAGCGGCCGTGCGCACCCTCTGCCACACCCAGCAGCTCCCTGCACCCCCGAGCTCCCCGCCAGGCTCTCCGTGGGTCCCCCGAGCTCCCCGCCAGGCTCTCCGTGGCTCTGCTTCAGATGCCTTCATTTAAAAAGTAGCTCTGAGAGCTTTCTTGCTCTTGCTTGCAAGGAGGGGAAACAGCTCTGTCTAGCTGAGCAATCTCCTCCTCAGGCTGTGCCGTTGGCCCTGGGGCTGGGCCTGGGCGCGAGAGGCCCCTGGCCGGCTCCCTCCAGGGCACAGCAGCACCGGCCTTTCTGCTGGCACGTTGCCATGCCGTCCGCGTCCTGTCTGGGTCAAGGTTGTCCTCCCAGATTCTGGCTGTGCTGCCCTCGCTCGCTTGTCAGCTCTGCCTCGACCTGTCACCTCCCTTCTGCCCGGGGAAGGAGGCACAGGAGCAGGAGTCCTGGGCCCGAGTGGAGCAGAGGGGCAGGAGGCTCTCAGGAGGTGTTCACTGGGGGCAGTCTAGTGAGAGTGTTGTCCAGTGGGGACGTTGTTAAGTGTGCTGTGACGCACAGAGGCCCCCACAGCACCGCCTCTCCGGTGGGGCTGTGGGAGCCCAGAGGGCGTGAAGATCCTGTGCCTGCAGAGCTCCGGCCTGGCTGGAGCTTGGCCTGAGGTGACGGATGGCATGGCAGCACTCTCCTTGGAGAGACCATTCTGGATGCTGAGGCAGGAGGGAACGGGGGTCAAGGTGAAGGTGGACAGAGCAAGGGAAGGAGCAGCTCTGGACTTGGATCAGGCTGGACATGAGGAAGGCAGCCTGGGCAGCAGCATCTGCCACGTGGCCCACGGTGCCTTCGCCTGCACCACGTGATGGGCGCCAGGGAGCAGTGAGCAGCACCAACGGGCTGGTGCTCAGAGGACCGTGCAGGGAGGGAGGCAGCTGATCCTGGGGAAGGCCTGTGGACACCTTGGCTGAGAGGCAGGGTGCTGAGGGCCAGGCTAGCATCGTCCAGACCTGGCCCACAGGGACCTGTGAACAGTTGTGGACAGGGTTTTGCTTGGAACACATTTTTGGTTCTGATTTTGATCGAGTCCAACCTGGTTTCAGTAGTGTTCAAAGCCTTTGCTCCAGGACAGGCCACACGGCCGCACGTCCTCACAGTCCACATCTGTGCCCTGCCAGCAGCTGTGCAGGTGGCACCTGACTCTGTCCTCACGGAGCTGGGCACAGCCAGCCTGCCCAGCCTGGCACACGCCTCCCTGGTCCACACGGCTCTTCCCTAGTGGGTTCCAAGTCTGGGAACTGAGGCAGGGGTCTTCACCTTTTGTGGGGCCCACACCCTCAGGCCCTCCCCACATCTCATTTCTGTGTTCAGTGTCATCTGTCAGCAGCTGCGTCCTGCCCCTGTGGATGCACTCTGCACTGACCGTCTCCATGGCTCGCTGCGCCAAGCCCCTGGGTGTGCAGGCTGAGGCTGCAGGCTGTGCCCTTGGCTGGCTCAGCTCCCGGGGCTTTGTCGGTGGCTTCCCCAACCTGTCTGGTGAGATGGCCCAGCACCGTCCACGGCTGCCCCTGCCCCTGCCTTGCCTCCTGCTCCAGTGAGAGCTGGCTTCGCCTTTCCAAGGCCTTTCAGAGCCCTGCCAGCTCTGTCCCAGGCCTGGACTCCTGCCAGGGTGTCAGGTGCTGTGTCCCGAGGTGCCCAGAGCTCATCCACACTGCCCTGCACCTGTGCCAGTTCCTGGTCCAGCCCCAGGCTGCTCCCCACCTGGGCGCCCAGCCAGTGCCCACTCAGCCCTCCGTTGCCCACCTAGCTGAGGCATAACCCCCTGTTCCCCAGGGAGGACAGCCAGCACAACTTGCCCTTCCAGCAAGCTTGGTCCCCTCTGTACCCAGGGATCCCCCAAGCAGCCCTGGCTGCTTCTGCTCCAGGGGCCCCTGGGGTCAGGCTGCCTGTGAAGGCTCGGGGCCTCCTGTTCTCCTACAGGGTGCCAGGATGGGTGCCCGGCCAGCTCCCTGCTGTTTCAAAGGCCAGCATCCCTGGGCTGCTCACTGGTCCCTGTCCTGAAGCCTCACCCATGTGAGGATGATGCCAACCCATCCCTGACTCAACCTGTGGAGGCTAGGACAGCACCTTCCCTGCCTTGGGGCAATGACCAGTTCTGAGATCCCTTCCGGTGCCACTTGTATTGGCCCAGGTCTTCCAGGTGGGAGATGATGCACAGGGCTTGACCTCAGGAGATAGGGCAACTAAGTGGCACAGAGTGTCTGGGGTGGCACTGGGCAGGGGCAGGGAAGCGTGGGAGAGAGCAGGCGGCCATGTAGGCAACTTCTGTGGAGAAGACGCGGAAGAAGTAGGGTGACGGCGACCCTGACCCCTGACGGTTCAGGCAGGTTTAGGAAAACCCTAGAAGTCACCCAGGAGGTGTGGTCTCCACCCCACGTGCTGCTGATTAAGGCTCATGTCCATGTTACGAAAATGTCCTATGTGGTTTTTATTTTAAAGAAACACAAAGGCTGAAAAGTAATCAAAATGAACAGATGAGAGGAGGTGTAGAGGCAGGAGCAGGGGGCGTGGGGAGCAGGTGGGGGGCAGGTAGGGGACGTGGGGGGGCAGGAGCAGGGGGCCTGGGGGAC
>CM053399.1:185096973-185121755 GCA_028644305.1 Xerus rutilus
AGGTAGGGGGCAGGGGGCTGGGATACAGGGAGCAGGGGGCATGGGGAGCTGGAGCAGTGGGCCTGGGGGGCAGGCGGGGGGCAGGTAGGGGACATGGGGGGCAGGAGCAGGGGGGCCTGGGGGACAGGTGGAGGACATGAGGGGCAGGAGCAGGGGGCCTGGGGGACAGGTTGGGGGGCAGGTAGGGGGCATGAGGGACAGGAGCAGGGGGCCTTGGGGGCAGGTGGGGGGCAGGTAGGGGGTGTGGGGGTGGGGAACAGGGGGCGCAGAGGCGGGGAGCAGATCCCACTCTAAGAGAGCTAAAGGCGGACACTGGTTCTTTGACCAGCTACTAAAATGGCAAACCTCGGGAGGCAAGTGAGAGAAGAATCTTACAGTGGACACAGTCCCACTTATAGTGCATACAAGAAGCTGTGGTGAACAACTGCAGGCCAAGAACCTTCCAGAAAGATGGACTGAGCACTGCCCGAGGGCCAGAGCCCCAAGCAGCGGCTCCTGGTTGGAGTCACCAGGGCTACCAGGACACAGCCCGCACCCAGAGTGGACATGCCTCAGGGAGTGCTGCAGCCTGGTCTGGAGGCCGTGCCCGGGCGTCCAGGCCCCACAGGCACTGCCTGAAGCCTGACCTCAGTGGGTGTGGACAGGAGCATGGCCACCTGCTCACCGGAGCGAGCGGTGGGATCTGTCCACAGGTGGGGAGCAGAAAGCAAAGGCCAGACAAGTTGCTGCCCGTGCCGGCTGGCACCTGGGGCAGAGACGAGCCAGCTGGCCAGGGTGCGTGTGGCAGCAAGATGTGGCCAGTCGCACACCCGGTCGCACACCCGGTCGCCGAGGCCACTGGCACCTCGTTGGCAGCAGGACCTGGGTGGGGCCGCTGCACGCCTCCCTCCGAGGGAGCACAAGAAGGAAAGGAGTGGAAGCTGCGAGAACTGGAAGAGGAGGTGAAGCTGCTGTCCCCGTGGTGGCGTGGAAAGCATGTCTGACATCCAGCGAGGCTGCTGTGTGAGACCAGCAGAGAGGCCTCGTCACAGCCGCAAACACACAGCCTCTCCAGTGAGCAAATGCACGGGGCTTTTGTGAAGCATGTAAAAAACATCGAACTTCTAAAACTAACTTTTTACAAAAACTGACTTTTAATAAAAGCTAAAAATGACCCTAATCGATGAACACACGTATTGCTCGTGCACTGGAAGCTCAGTGTCAAGGACATCTATTTGCCCCAAGCCACCCTGTGGACCTGCTGCTCCTGTCAGCAGCCCTGTGTGTGCGGCTCGAGTGGCAGGTTCTGAAGTGGTGAGTGGGGACAGTGGGGGTACCAGGTGGCTCCTAAAGGACAGGACTGGCGGGCACATTCTTCCTCTGCTTCCCCAACACGGGCAGTGTAGGGATCGCCTTGCCTGAGCAGGTGGGGCCCAGGCACCAGGGCGCCCAGCGCCAGGCAGGAGAGTTGGAGCATTCCAACAGGAAGCGGACGCCTGCCTGTGTCACGCAGAACTAGTCTCAAGTGGCTTAGGAGGAAAAGCAAGAGCACACGGATGTCAAGGAAGGCGAGGGCAGCGTGCGCTGCACACCCAGCAGAAGAGGGGCTGAGCTGAGCGAGTTTAGCTCACGTGCGAGGTGAGGGCTGGCATGGACTGCCCGACCCCAAGTGACCAAGGCACTCCTCGAGGGTCTGCCCCTTCGCACGTCCCGGGCAGGCACCAGCTCTCAACCTGCAAAACTCACCTCGAAGCCAGCCTACCAGGGGAGACGCCCGAGAGTAATGAGTGGGAGAAGAGCCTCCACGTCCTTAGTCCTTAGTCGGCAGTGACGCCAGTTAAACCAAAGCGGGACACTCAACATGCCCACCAGACTGACAGAGGGGGACTGGCAGCACCAGAGTGTCGGGGAGGGTAAGGTGACAGACCTGCCTGTGCCCTGGGGCCACCTGTGCCCACGCCTGTGCTAGCGGCACCCTGAGGCTCGGGGCTCGAGGCGCCACCTGGCCAGCAATCCTCCTCCTGGGGTTGTGCCAGCAGGCTCCTGCCTGGGGCCAGGAGAGCGGGCGCAGTCCACAGGGGAACTCAGAAATAGCGGAAATGGCAGGGAGCAGCACAAATCTCCATCCTGGTGGAGTGGGAGGGGACACTGGCCCGCAGCAGCCACAGTGGCAGCAAGTGGTTCGGGCTGTACCTGGGCGCAGGGTGTGGCAGCCCTGCAGTGCCATGCAGAGCTCAGAAGCACGGGAAGCTGGCACTCATTAAGAGTGGAGCACCGCCATAGCTCTGCAGAGCGGGTATGTGCTGCACGGCGCCTGCACAAGGAGGGGCCAGGGACGGGTCACAGGTCCCTCTATCTCCTCGACAGAGCCATTAGCACCCTGCATTAGCTTTAAAGTAGACATTAATTATATCAGAAAGAAAACCTTGTGGATTTCCCTATCCACTCCCCATAAGAGGACCCAACACCCAGTGCCTGAGGTGGGCCTAGAAGGGGGACATCACAGGGACATAGCAGGAACACCCAGAGAGAGGCTGGCTTTGGTGTGATGGTGGACAGACTGTGGAGGACAGAGGCTGTGGTCACACTGCCATCATGTAGCATAAGGACAGCACTGACTTGGGGACCCAGAGTCTTCTCAAGGGACGGGGAGGTGCTGGTCTGCCCTCTGTGCGATCAGCAGCACCTGGAGCCAGTAGGTGTGTTCCTGGAGGTTTGCAGTCTGCATTTTGCCAGGTGAGCAGGTTAGAGGTGAGGGTGGGTGAGGGCCCAGGGAGCTGGGGAACAGGGGTCACTGAGGCCAAGAGTAGGTGGATCAGCAAGCAAGCCAGAGGGTCCAGGAGAGGAAGAGGACCGTCTGTGTGCCCAGGCTCCTCTGGTCGTCCATCCACTCGACACCTGTGTGAGCCTCAGTCCAGCCCTGGCCCTCGGCTCCCCACCCAGCCCCCTGTGCCCACTGCAGTGCATTCTCCACACACGCCTGGGGGCACTCAAGGCCACTCCTCCCCGCAGCTGTGCCCTCAGCCAGTGTCTGGCTGCGCTCTGCGAGAGCGAAGGGCCTGTCCCAAGCCCTGTGCCTGCTTGTCTGGACCACACCACGTTCTCTCTGCGTCAGCAGCTTCTCCTGCCTGGCCACGAGCATCAGCACAGGGTCTGCCTACAGGCCCACGCCCCTCCCCAGCTGTGGCTTCAGCCTCTGCTCCCCTTTGCAGAGGAGCTTACCAGGTGAGCTGTCCACACACCTGTGTTCCCTTCCTTCCTGCACCAGGTGTCTGTACCTGCCGTTTGCTTCCTGTCTGGTAAGATGTCGGCTTCCTCACCGCACCAGCTCTCTCTTGCTCTGCATGTGCCTCCCCACTGCATGAGCCCCGTGCTCCCCATTTCCTGCTCCACACTTGACCTCCACATGCACAAGTCGGTGAGCTCTGGCATACAGTCAAGTAGGCACAGCCACAGCCACCACTCCAACCACACCACCACTCTGTTGGCAGCAGTCAAGACCTCCAGCTGGCCTCTCTGTTCTGCAAGGGGCCAATGTCACCTTCCCTCCCACTTCTCAGAGAAGTGAGCCCTGACTTGGGGCAGCCTTGTGCCCACTCGGGATGAGAGCTGTCCTGTCTGCCTAATGAAGTTCAAGCCTTATGAAAAAGCCTTTCCTTCATTATAAAAGGATGTCATAAATTGATTGTTCAAAGTGGGTATAGTTTTTACACCTGCCCTTCCTGCTTGAGATGGTGAGGCAAGGGTGTGATGCTTTGTGCTGTGGCAGCTTCTTGGGCAACAAGCAAGAAGACAGAAGAATGTGTTGCATGCATCGTTCAGGGGAAGGAGGGCGATGGAAAGACTGTTCCTAAAACTGACATTTTATCACTGAGGTCGGGACTGTACTGTACAAGCTGCTGCTGGGTTGCCTGCCTCTGACTGCCCAGACAATGAGGGGTCAGGGACAGGGATGGGGGCACAGGGTTCCTCACTTCCTCTACAAAGCCATTAGCTCTGTAGATCCACACAATCTGCCAGAATGCAAGCTGGATGCCCACGTGTGCTCTTAGTGGACCTCCACTGCCCTCTGCCCGGCCTGGCTTTGCAAGCCTCACCTCTGGCAGCATTCAGGTGAGCTCCAGCATCCCTCCTTTCCTGGAAGAAGTCTTCCCCCACCCCAGGGCAGAAAGGCCTCCTCCAACTGGCAAGAGTGAAGAGGATCCCTGTCTGGCTCCCTCTACCACCCACCAAGAGTGACTTGGGAAAACTTCTCACCAGCAAGCTGTGGGACCTGGAGCAATTGTGTATGGTCATGGTGCCTAGCACCAAGCAGGTGCCATGTAAATATCTGCTATCCTTGGTATGAAAATGTCACCTCCACGAAGGAGGAACCAGTGCCTAGCAAATGGGTGCTTACAAAAGGCTTGGGGTATGGGGAGGGTGGATGGATGGACAAGGTGGTGAGACGGCACCATTATTCCATTCTTATTGAATCAATGGCAGAATCTTAGAATTGAGATCTAGTAGCCGATTCAGTGCCTGTTGTATGTACAAGGGCTGGGGGCCCTGACAGGGTTGTCTCTGAAAACTTGGGGCAAGAATCTCGGAGAATCAGAAGGACGGCAAGAACTGCCCGGGAGACTAGGCCTTCTGGTCTGCAGAGAGGTCCAGGGGAGCTGACCGTGCGGCCTCCAGGAAGCAGTGAGGTGCGCACCTAGTGGGGAACCTGGGGCCTGTCCTCTCTCTAGGGACTGGCGCATCTCAACACTGCCGACGTCTCTGGGCAACGCGGGTCCATCTGGGTGGAGTGCGAGGAGCCGGGCGTTCTGCAGGCAGAGTGAACTCTGGGGACAATGGTTCGGCGCCAAGTGCTGCTGTCGAAGACTCCAGCTCACCCGGCTAGCTTCTGGTGGCTCCCAGCCCGTGCGCGGAGCGGGCGCGTGGAGGGCGCACGCTCTCCCGGCCGCCGGGAGCACCAGCCTGGGCGCAGCCTCGAGGGCCGGTGGCTGGGGCGCTCTGTGGGGACTGGGCGGGGGCGACCAGGCGGGGGCGGGGCCGGAGGGCCCGGGGGCGGGGCCGTCTCGGATTGGCCGGGCACCGCCGCGTGACCGGCCCCTTATAGGGCGTGGCGCGGGGCCGCGGAGTCGGGTGCGGCGGTGGCCCGGCCGGGTGAGGTCCGGTTCTGTCCCGGCAGCTTGGCAACTGCTCTGCTCTGAGCACCTGGTGCACCCCGCGTCCTCCCTGCCGGGGCCGCCGGGCCGGGGATGCGCGCGGCGCCCCGGAGCCATGGTCCGCTTCGGGGACGAGCTGGGCGGCCGCTATGGGGGCGCCGGCAGCGGGGAGCGGGCGCGGGGCAGCGGGGCCGGCGGGGCGGGTGGCCCGGGCCCCGGAGGGCTGCAGCCGGGCCAGCGGGTCCTCTACAAGCAGTCCATCGCGCAGCGCGCACGGACCATGGCGCTGTACAATCCCATCCCGGTCAAGCAGAACTGCTTCACCGTCAATCGCTCGCTCTTCGTCTTCAGCGAGGACAACGTCGTCCGCAAATACGCCAAGCGCATCACCGAGTGGCCATATCCTGCCAGGGACCGGGCCGGGCGGGGCAGGGGGCGACTGCCGAGGTCGCGAGGGCACGGACCGGGCGCGGCGTCTGTGGTGCGCCTGCCAGGTCTGGGAGGGGCGGCCTGGGCTGGGACGAGGGCCGGTCGCGGCGGCGTCCAGTGGCCATTTTCCCCGGGGCAGGAGGGTGCGACCCGGGAGAGGCGCAGCGAAGACGCCGCGGCCGGGCGAGGAGGGGGCGGGGCGGGGCCTCGGGGCCGGTCTCCGCGCGTGTGCGTGTGGCCGTGCGCGCGCGTCGGGTGTGTGTGGTCGTGAAGGCGCGGCCTGCCCGGCCGGCCGTGCGGGGCGGAGCCCCTCGGCCCTACGCTCAGCCCTCCGTTCCCTTGGTCGTGGGGCGCTGGTCGGGTGCAGAGCTCGCGCGAGCCTGGAGGGCACCGAGGGCGAATCCGTGCCCGTGTAGGTGTGCGCCGTGCGGATGCGGGCCGCGCGCGTGCTGGCTGCAGGTGCCTGCGTGTGTGCGGGCGCAGCAGACCCTGCGCCGCGCGTGCGTGCGAGCGAGGTTCGCGGTACATGTGTGTTCACGTGCCTGTGTAGGTACTTGTGGCTGCGGGTCTCTAGGTGGGAGTGTGCGCCTGCGCGGGGTCGGTACTGCCGCTCTGGGGACTCGCAGCCCCAGCCTCGGGGAGCGGCCGGGCGGAGCCGGGGCGGAGGCGCTGTCCGCGGTGCTGATGGCCTCCCGGACGTGCGGAGGGGCTGGCGGCCGCGACTGCAGCGGCCCCGCCTTTCGGCGGCCCCCAGGGATAGGGGTGGGCAGCGAGGACGACCAGTCCTCGTCCGTGGGAGGAGTGGGCTCGGGACCCGCCATCCTCAGCCCTCGGGAGACGCCTGGCCGAGACTTCTGCACTGCGCGGCCGCCGGCCTCCGCCGCTGTGGTGCCTCCTGGCCAGTCCTTAACCCACACACTCCCTTTGAGTACATGATCCTGGCCACCATCATCGCCAACTGCATCGTGCTGGCCCTGGAGCAGCACCTCCCTGACGGAGACAAGACGCCCATGTCGGAGCGCCTGGTGAGTGCTGGCGCTGGGGCCTGGGGCCACTTGTCTGATTCACTTCATTTAGAATCTGTGTGAGCTGGGGAAGAACACCGCCCTACTTCAGGTAGAGGCTAGGGTAGAACCCCGCAGCGGACACCTCCTTGTAGGGTCAGGAACCTGGGGTGGGGGCAGCTCAGCCCCATTAGCCAGCAGCTTATCTGCCCTGTTCCTGGAGCCACCCCCGCACCCCAGATGGGCCACCCAGGCAGCCTCTCTGGGCTTTCATTTGAGAATCTAAGTTCTAAATCTGGGGTGAGGGATGACATTCATGATGGAGAGGGGAGTGTCAGGTTGTATAGGTTCCCTGGTGAGGATGGTCAGCTGCCCCCCTTCCCTGAAAGCCTCATGGGGCTCCTTTGGTGGAACCCTGAGTCTAGGGGTTGAGGCTCTCCTTCAGGGTTATCTTCTGTGGCCTGTTTAGAACCCTTTCCCTACAGGTTCTGCCCCTCCTGGGGAAGCCCTCCTTCCCAAATGTTCCAAATAATTTTTACCCTTACTTTCCTGCCAAGAGCCCTCCAGACCCCTCTGGTGTCCATGCTGAACCATAGAGCCTGTGAGAACCAGGAGCCAGGCAGGACCTCTGTAGGGTGTTGGGCAGAGTAGAAGGCAGGTGTTGAAGGCCAATCTGGTGGACTCTGGAGAGGCTGGTGTCTCAGGGTGAGGGCACAGTTCCAAGCCGCCAGCTCGTCTCTGCTGCCCTAGCTCCTTTGTCTGGGCTCAGTGTAGGCTGGGCGTGGGCTGAGAGAGTGCAGAGAGGGGGCCTTGGGCATGAGGTCCCCCAAGGGACAGCCTCTACTCTGTCTGCCCTCCACCCTGGCTGCCACTTCCTGACTCCTACTCAGTAAAGATGAGATATGGCCTGGTCAGTGCTTTGTGCAGGGCCTGGTGCTCTGCTGAATGCTCTGCTGAGTTCTGGTTGACCACCTACCCACTGCTGGACCTGTGGTGTGGAAGGGGAGATGACTGGGTGGACACCAGAAGCTGAGGAGCTTCCTAGAGGACAACAGGAGGCCATGTGGGTTGGGTGGTGGTGGTGGGATAAGTCAGCTGTGAGGCCGTTGTGGTCCCTGGGGGCACCTGGGCAGGAGGCTGATGGGGTCTCTTGCCTCCTCTGGATCTCCAGCTCCTGCTGGTGGTGAGCTGTGCTTCAGAGGACAGAGCAGAGGGTGGGAGGGAGGGGAAGCTGGAGGTCCAGGGCACAGTCATGGTCCTATTTCCATGAAGTCTGGTAAGTAGGGCCAGAGAGACTCAAGCCAGGGGTCCTGCTGGGGTTGGTTCAGGGAGGCCAGTGGGGTGGCCAGGCTGGTCCACAAGGGGACCCTGAGCCTGGCCCCCAGCTACATGAACTTCTGCCTCACAGGTGCAGTAGGTCTGCTTTGTGGTGGCAGGTGGGGGTGTCCTTGTGGAGAATCAGCAGAATGTGTCCCAGCTAGAGGCCTGAGGAGCTCTTTGCTGACCCCAGCCAGCATGCAGGTCCAGCCCTCAAGGGCTCTGAGGACAGACAGAAGCTAAACCATGGAGAGCTAGGTCTGGAGGCTAGACTGCTGCCTGGGCAACAGGTGGGGTTGGAAGGGTAGCGTGGGCTTCTCAGTGGTTTGCTAATCAGGCTCTGGTGGGGTCTTCCTGAATCCTCATCTGGGGCTGTGCTTCCCACTCACCCATAAGCTTCCTGAGCTGCCTTTGGCTGGAGCCCCTTGAAGTCCAGCACCACCCACAGCCTGGCTGCCTGTGCACCCAGATGGTGGTCCAGGGCCAGGCTGGGAGGAGCCCAGAGGAGGGGCTCTGGCGTCCGGCCTGCACTTCTCTTTTCTGTCCATAAGCCTTCTGTGAAGGTGTGTCCTTCTGCGCCCAGCGGTTCCTTTTGGGCAGATGATCAGTAGCTATTCCTCTTGGGAAAAAGGACACTTCAAATTAACCCACAGCAGAAGCCTTGAGGTCGCAAAGTCGGCACACCCTCCAGGGCCTTTTCCCTGCCGTGGGTGGCATCAGGTTGCAGGGCAGGAGCACTGGGCCACAGTGGCCCCTCATGTGCCCACAGCTTCCACAGGCCCCTGCTGCGAGCTCAGGTCCTGCCTGAACCTGGTGGCACATCACCTAGGGAGACCCCTGAGGGGCCAGCCTTCTGGGAGAAAGGTGCAGGCTTTGGGGGCTGGCAGTCCCACCTCACTCGGCAGCTTATTGCAGCCAGTGTCCAGCCCTGCCGCTCTGACCCTTGCCATGCAGGACAGAGCTGCTCTCTGGAGGGAAGTTCCTCCTGTGGCTTCCATTGTCAGGAAAATGATGAAACCCATGGCTCTGGGCACTGGCTGCTGCTCAGCTCCCCTGCGTCCACGTCAAGCTGCTGCTGAGTGCAGATGTGAATCCTGTGGGCCCTCCATCTCCAGCTCCCCAGGTCCAGCTTCCCAGGTCCAGCTCTCCGTCTCCCCAGGTCTAGCTCCCCAGGTCCCCCTGGTCTAGTTCTCCACCTCCAGCTTCCCAGCCAGCGTCCCTGGTCCAGCTCCTCAGGTCCAGCTGTCCATCTCCAGCTCTCCATCTCCAGCTCCCCAGCCAGTGTCCCTGGTCCAGCTCTTCAGGTCTAGCTCCCCAGGTCCAGCTCTCCACGACCAGCTCCTCAGGTCCAGCTGTCCATCTCCAGCTCCCCAGGTCTAGCTCCCCAGCCAGCTCCCCTGGTCCAGCTCCCCAGCCAGCTTCCCTGGTCCAGTTCTTCAGGACCAGCTCCCCAGGGCTCTTTGTCACTACCCCCAGGCATGTGAAGCACCTGTCACTTGCTGTGCTACGTCCTCATATGGCATCTTTCTCCCCAGGCTCCACACTACTTGCTCAGCACCAGAAGGGCCTGCCCCAGCTGATGCTTAGAATCTGCTGACTGAGATGCAGCCTGGGGTGGTGGATGGGGGTCTTTGTAGGTCCTCTCCTCTTTCCTTCTGGTCACACTGTTTCCTTCAACTGGAGTTCCTTTCCTCAAAATCTGGCCATGAAAGACTTGCCTCCCCCCGCCCCCACTCCTCTGGGAGGCTCCCTGAGGTCCAACTGTATCCTGGTATCAGGCCTCTGGCCCTGACCAAGGCTCTGTCCTGGGGGGCCTCACAGATGCCGTTGCTCACTTGGTCTCAGGACTGCAGGTTTTGCTTCTGTGTGTCCCCGTCAGGATTCGCAGGGTCTGTTTATCAGTGTGTGTTGAAGGTGTCGGTGGGCCCGGACTGAGTTCTAGGGCTAAGCCGTATTCAGACAACTATGCCCAGTGGCCAGCTGAGGTGGCTGCTGGGTTCAGCTGTGGTCCCTGCCCAGCTACTGGATCTCCTTAGTGAGGGTATCGGAAGGGTTTCCACAGTCTTGGAGCCTGACTCCACTGCAGAGCTGCCCCTGTCTTCATGGCCTTCCCCACTGGTTCAAGCAGGGCAGGCCCCGGATGCCCTGAGTGGGAGCAGAAGCTGATGCTGCATCCTGCCCTTCAACAGTGGGGTCCCCCTTTAGGGGGCACATGCAGATGAGCACATGCAGGCCAGTGGTGGAAATGCCAGGCTGGAGGAGTCCAGGTGTGCTGGGCAGGCCAGGAAGGCTGGACTTGGGACAGCAAGTGTGGCCATCCCATAGGTCCTGCTGCCCCAGCCACTGAAGGGCGGGCAGAGGTAACCCCTGCCCCGTGCCTCTCCTCAGGACGACACAGAGCCCTATTTCATCGGCATCTTCTGCTTTGAGGCGGGCATCAAGATCATCGCACTCGGCTTTGCCTTCCACAAGGGCTCCTACCTGCGGAACGGCTGGAACGTCATGGACTTTGTGGTGGTCCTCACAGGGTAGGTGGCCTGTGCGCCCTGTGTGGGCGTCTCTGCTGTGCCGGGTCCACACTTTGCCTGCACTGTGCCCTAGGTGGGGGGGGCACGGAGGCCTCGGCCGTTGCCTGGAGCTATCTCTGTGCTCTTGGCTGGGGAGAGGCAGCTGGTGGGTTCCACTGCCAGTGTGGCCAGGAAGGTGCCTGCTACCTGTGGTCTGGGTCTGCTGGGGAGAGGGAGGGGAGGGGGCTTTGCCACCTGTGATCTAGGGGGCACGTGGCACTTGAGCTGTTTCCTGTCCTAGACTCAGCTGGACCCTTGGAGCTCTTTGCTGCCCTCCTATGAGGCCACAGCCGGGGGCCCCCACCCTGTTTCCTCAGCTCATCTGCCTGATGGCCAGTGTGCCAACCCCAGCAGCCCAGGGGCTGCCTTGCTCCACGCCCCGAGCCCCCTGGCCTCCGTGGCTCCCTCTGTCTGGTTGGCACCTCAGGGCCCTCTTCTGTTTCTCTGGCCGCAGGCTGAGGGAGAGAGGGCTGTTGGAAGTCTGCTCCACAGAGCCTATTGGTGTGTCCAAGTCCCAGAGGCTTTTCTTCCTGGGACCTCACAGTCCCTGGAGGTGCAGAGCCCATCTGGGGAGCAGAGAGGAGGCCCCATTGTAAGTGAGGGCACCCTTTCCAAGCAGAGGTGGGTGGCAGAGCTCTGCCCCCTGCCTGCTGACTGTCTCCGTGGCCTGGTACTTGTAGGGAGGCACAGGAGGGATTGGAGCTGATGGTGGAGGAGGAAGGGGAGACCTGGGTCTGGGGCTGCAGCCTCCACAGAGCTTCCTGGACGTGGGGAAGAAAGAGAGTCGGCAATGGCTGGTGGGCTCCTGAGCACCCTAGTCCTGGGGCCTCGGGGTGGAGGAGGGCCCCAGAGCTTCTGTGTGTGCCTGGGGCTGTTGGTGTCGAGGCTGCCCCTGCGCCTTCCCAGGTGGGCACCTTTACACTCTGGCAGGGGTGCACCTGCCCCAGGTTGGGGGCATTGGCATGGGTTTACAGGAAGCTCTTTGTGGCCTGTGGAGACCTTCGGATCCACCAGTCAGAGTTGCCCTTTGGAGTATTCCCGGGGGGGGCAGGGCACTCCGCAGGGCACCCAGCAGTCACCACAGGTGTTTACGTCTCTCTTGCTTGAGAAGGAAGCCTCTGAGGACAAGAGCCTCTTGTTTTTCAGAGCGTCCCCTGAGCCTGGCTTGGGCCCCTGGGGTGGGGGGCGTGAGCATTGGCTGCATTGTGGATGCTGAGGCCAGAGAGCTTCCATGGCCTGCCACACACCCTGGGCCCCTGCGTCTGGCCAGCCCTGGATTCCAGGCCAGGCCCTGAGGCTGGGGACTCGGCCCTGCAGTCCTAGCCGTGCCCCTGGGCCCATCTCGTCTGTCCTCTCTGGCCCCTCCTGTGGGCCTGTGCGGTCTTTCCTGCCCCTCTCAGCCTCCCTCACGCTCTTCCAGGCTTCTAGGGCCTCGCTCTCTGTCTGTTGAGGGCTGGGCCTGGTTTTCAGGCTCTTTATCTTTCTACTGTCATCCCCTGGGGTGGCCCGGGGAGCCCCAGATGGGAGTGATTTGCGTCCCTGGGGCTCACATGCAGGCCCAGAGCCACGTGGGGAGCCGCTGTGCTGTGTCTGCGTGGTGGGGTCTGGGAAGAACCCTGTCCCTAGCCGTCCTAATTGGAGGCCCCTCAGGTAGTGGTGGCACAGGCTGGGAGAGGGAGGCCTTCTTATCTCTCTGTTTAATTAGTGCTCAGAGGGCAGGAGGTTGGGAGGGCAGAGGCCCGTGCTTGGGGAAGCCCATGAGGTGACTGGGGTCTCTGCCTCTGAGGCTGGTGTGGGGGACTGGGTGGCACCTGAGGAGACTTGGCCTGCTCTGGCTCAGGTGCCTGTCCCTGGGGCTGAGTGCCCACCAATATCCGGCTCACCTCCTCCAGATTTTTGCCTGCTCTGGTGCTCAGGGCTGGGGACACGGTGGGGTCTAGCTGGGTCCTACTTCCTGGGCTGCAGGGGTGCCTCTGCGGGGCCTGGGCCACGTGAGACATGTTGGCAACTTCTGGGCACTGAGCTCGGAAGGCTGTGCTGTGGGGGAGCCTCAGGCCTGAGCCCTGTTCCCAGTTGGTCAACACATGGTGACCACAGGCTGCTGTCCCTTGGGGGGGGGGCAAGTGGCTGGCTCCTGCCACGGCCCCTCCTTGCTGTCAGAAGGGCTGTGGCTCCTGGTCTGTCCTGCTGCTGACTGAGGCCCAAGGGAGCTTTCCCTGGGGATTGGGCTCCCCTGGCTTCGCAGGCTCCTCCAGGAGTGCTCTGTGCTGCCGGTGGGCTGGGGAGGGGCCTAGAAGGGCCCTGACGGGCAGGGCTCCAGCCTGACCCCACCTGGCGCCTTGCACAAGTAGGAGTTCCCTCCTCCATCCTCCTGTCCCTCTGCTGGCTTCTCTGGCCACTGGAGCTATTCCTGCCCCACACTTCTGTACGGGCTTGCCCCTTAACCACTCAGGTGTCAGGTGCTGGAGGCAGGGTCAGCAGGGCTGTGGCCCCTTCCTGTGGGCCGTCCTCCAGGGTGTGGCTGCTGCCTGCCCCTTTCTTTTAGGTCTGTCCACCTGGTTTGCCACCGTGCTGCTGGTTGCTCTGTATGTCCCACCTCTGCCTGCGGGCACATGGCCACGTGCCCAGGCCAGGGCGCAGTGCTTCCTAGGGTGAAGGTGAAGGAGATGAGTGGCCACAAGCACCGTGAGAAGGGGGGCTTTGTGCAGGGCGGTAGGGAAGCCCTCTGTCTGAGAGGACTTGGGCCAGGATCTGAGGGCACCAGGGGACAAGCCACTGAGCTCTCTGGCAGAGGCCATGGCTGAGGTGCAGCTGGGGAGTGCAGGAGAGGCGGGTGAGATCCCCAGAGAGGGGGACACAGGGAGCTGCCCGTCATTGACCAGTGGCCCAGAGCTTATGGCTGCAGCTGGCAGGGAGCTGGTGGAGACTGGACAGCACCTGGAAACAGGTTGCCAGGAGGGGCAGACTGTGCCCCCGAGGTGCCTTGGCAGGAAGAGCACAGTGATATGCCACAGGTGGCATGTGTGGGCATTGGGATCCTGGGACAAGGGCATGTGGGGCTGAGGCGGGCAGGGCAGCCTCCGAGGGAGGACTGGCTAAGTCCTGTTGGGCAGATCCAGGAGGGACAGACCCATGGCTGATGGAGACCATGGGGCCCACAAGGGCAGATGGGCCCAGGCTCTGGACAGCACAGGCCTGTCCATTGCACTGGGCATCTGGGTGTGCATGTGGGCTCCTCAGGTTGGCAAGGGTGGGCAAGGGGACTGAGTCCTTGGGACTGTGCTGGTCCCTGTCCCTCAGGTTAGGAAGCAAGGGCTCAGCCCAGGTGTGCAGCTGAAGAGGGAGAGGAGGTGGTAGGACACCAGACAGGGCATGGCGGCCACACCTGTGAACCCAGTGGCTCGGGAGGCTGAGGTGGGAGGATCGCAAGTTCAAAGCCAGCCTCAGCAACTAAGCGAGGCCTTAAGCCACTTAGCAAGATCTTGTCTCTAAGTAAAATATAAAAAAAAAGGCTGGGGATGTGGTTAAGTCCCCCTGGGTTCAATCCCCAGGAGGAAAAAACAAAAAGAGAAAAGGCAGGGCTGGGATTGTAGCTCAGTGGTAGAGCGCTGGCCTCGCATGCGTGAGGCCCTGGGTTCGATCCTCAGCACCACATACAAAGCAATAAAATAAAGACATTGTGTCCATCTACAACTAAAAAAAAAAAAAAATTAAAAAAAAAATTTTAAAGAGAAAAGGCAGGTGGGGTCCGGCTGCCCCTTCCTCACCCTCTGGCCCTGGCTTTGCTTGGCCACTTGGAAGGAGTTGGCTGAGGGCGCCTGCCCCTCCCACCCTGTTCAGGTTGCTGGGGACACAGCAGTGATCACACAGATGGCTCCTGCTCTCAGGGGCTGCACCTCCCTGGGTGGGGTGGGGTGGGGTGGGGAGGGCCCCAGAAGCAGCAGGAGGAGCTGAGGATGGGGAGAGGTGGAGGGTCACTGGGAGCCACTGGGAGGCTGCAGGGAGGCCATGGGGTCTGTGGCTTCTGAGGGTCCAGGCTGGCTCTGGGCCGGCCTTGGCTGTGGGATGCACAGGCAGAGAGAGTGGAGCCTCACTATGCCAGGCCGCCCTCTGTCCAAGCCCAGCAGCTGCCCTTGCCCTGCCCTGCCCTACCTGAGCTCCTGGCTGTCCCTGCTTCACGACCTCCGCCCTCCCAGGCCCTCAGGAAGCCCTGGCATGGGCAACAGGTGGCGCTCCAGGGCCACAAACCCCAGGTGTCCACACCCTGTCACGGCCCAGCTGTGCTTCCCTTCCCTGCCTTTAGGGACAGCAGAGAAGTGTGTCCCCACTCAGGCAGGTGGCTCCCACGGGACGTTTCCAACCACAGCTTCTCATCTTACTTTAAATTAAACTGGGATTTCTTTCCAGGATGGTAATTGGCACTCAGTCCCTCTCTGGACTTAGCGCTGTGTGGGAAGGGAAGGGCTGTTTGAAGCCAGGGCTGCCGCCTGTGGCCACCATGGGCCCAAGTCACCTGGGCTCAGCCCTCTCTGCTGGAGACCACTGCTGCTTCCTGTCTGTGGGCACGTGGACGCAGGCCTCATGCTGGTGTTGCGAGTGCTTCCTGGGTGCAGGGGAGGCCTGGCTCAAGAGATGAGAGAAGGCACAGGGAGTCACAGTGACTGGGTTTGAATGAGGGCTGACCCCTGTGTGTGTCCAGCAATGACCAGAGCAAGCTCTGTGGTAGGCACTTTCTAAGCTCCTGACCTTGGCTGTGACCCAGCTGGGGCATCTGGTGCCGCCCAGGTCGGGGTGCACTGGGTCTTCTCCCTTTGCCCTTGAGGTTTGAAATCCTCGTTGCAAGCCCTCGTTGAATCTCACAAGTGTGCCAGGAGCCCTTGGGGCTGGAGGCTGCTGGTTCTGACAAATGTCCCCTGCCGCAGCAGAGGGGTCCTCCACGTTTCCTGTCGTCTGGGGTTTGGGTCTCCTGAGGCAGTCTCCATGGGTCTCACTGGTGACTGGGACTGGCCAGGGGTCTCTGCAGTCCTTCCTGGTACTGTGCATCCCTGAGAGCTCTCCAGACCTGTATGTGCTGAGACCCTCTGCATGCAGCAGCCCTTGCCCTGTGCACCCTCTGGGTACTGCACGGGGCAGCGGCTGTGGGTCCAGGACCTCTCTGTGCCTCAGGCACCTCCTTCCTGTCTGTGGACTCTCACCAGCCTACATGTTCCTGGGCTGGCCTGGAACCCTGTGCTGGTTATGTAAGACCCTGGGAGGCACTGTCCTGGCGGGTGGCATCCCAGCCTCCCTCTGGCACACGCCCCCGCACTGGTATTTATAGAGGACCGGCTCATTCCCCTGCTTGGTCTGTCTCCTCCTCCGTCCCCCCTCCTGCCTCTGTCTCAGGATTCGTGACACTTTCCTGGACTGGAGGGCACGGCCAGGCCCCTCCTGGTGCTGTCCATCCTCCATGTGTGTGCAGGGGCTTGGGCTCCTGGCTGATTCCAGAGAGAGGGGATGTCCAGCTCACAAGACTTGAGGCAGCTTTGAATCTGGTCCTGTAGAGCCACTTCCTGGGTATCTGGGCTGTGTGTCCAGGGTCAGGGCAAGACCCCTGGAGAACCCAGGCCCAGAGCTGCCTAGATGGGGCAGAGTGGAGCTGGCTTGCTGAGCAGGGGCATCAGGCCAGTGTCTAGGCCCAGAGGACTCTGCTCTACACAGGGCACCCTCCACACCTGCCTAGCACTTCATCCCTGAGGGAGGCTGGGCCTCTCTGCACACCTGTTACCCCAGAGCCAGTGGAGATCGGGCCTGCCATCTGGCTTTGATTCGGGCTGGGCCTCATGTTCACACCTTGCTGGGTCCGGTCCTGCCGCTGGGCTGCCTTTCTGCTCACAGTGGACGTCTACAGTATCCTGGGTCCTCTCCGCATCCCAAGCTCTTGCCAGTAACCCCAGGCTGGGCACCAGGTGGGATTGCGCAGGTGTGCATCCCCTTTCTCCTCGAGGTCCCACAGAGAGGCTTGGCTTCTTGAGCCGCTGATCTCTGAGCTGGCACTCAGTGGTCAGGCCTGTAGGGATGTAGGCCAGGACAAGGAGGTCTGCTGCCTGACCACAGTGGGCCTCAGGTACTGCATGCTGAGAGGCCTCCAGGTTTCATTTTGAGTTAGCCGGAGGCCCTGGGGGCGTCTCAGTCCAGGGTCCCCCAGTTCCAGGATAAGAGGTGAATAGACAGTGGGTCCTTGGGCCCAGGACCTGAGCTTTCCCGCTCTGGTGCTGACCTATCCAGTGCTTGACGGTGGGTAGGGAAGGGGCACTAGCAGGGAGATCCTGGCCCTGTGGTCAGCCAGTGCGTCTGGGCTGTCAGGGCCCTTGGACCCCTTACCACTTTGGGTCAGTGGCTGGGGGGCTGCAGGGACATGGTCCTGGGGCCAGAGTTTGAGATGGGCTCCAGAGTGACGTCAGCATTTGAGAGGAGAGCCTTCATGTAAACACGGCGTCTCCCTGTGGGCCAGACGCCTGTTGGTCTGGGGACCTGCACCTGGTTGGCCCTGGAGAGCTTCCTCATTCCTTTTTTTTTTTGGTACCAGGGATTGAACCCAGGATTGCTGTACCACTGAACCACATCCTCAGCCCTTTTTTTGTTTTTGTTTTTGTTTTTTTTAGAGACAGGTTCTCACTGAGTTGCTTAGGGTCTTGCTAAGTTACTGACGCTGGCCTTGAACTTGCAGTCCTCCTGCCTTAGCCTTAGCTGGTTTCTAGGATTACAGTGTAGCCACCACACCCAGGTTCAAGAGAGCTGCCTCGCTCCTGGGCTGGTCTTCCTGGGCTGACCTGTGGCCAGCTCCCTAGGCTCAGACCTGGCCACTCTGCCCCCTGGGCCTGCAGCACCCTAGTGCCCACGGGTCCTGCTTGGTCCGGCCAGGCTGCATGCCATGGTGGCTGGGGCAGCTGGCCTGCATCCTGTGCCCATGCCCCACAGAGGTAACAGGAGCTCAGTTCATGGCTGGTAAGGGGCAGAGCCTCGTGGGTACAGGGTAGTAGAGTCCCAGCAGCCGCAGGGCCTGCTCGGTCCCCACCCCTCTTTACTTGAGAGGCTGAGCTATGATCTCCACTGAGGTGGGAGCTGTCGCCAGTGCTTCTCCCTGGTTGCTGGAGCCGGTCCCTGGACTGGGGAGTGGGCAGGCAGGCAGGTGCCCTCTACAGCCTGGCTCCCTGGATCAGGAGCTCCTTGGCTCCCAGCCTTCCCAGGCAGAGAGCAGAGGGCCGCTGGGGTGGGTAGGGCAGGCCCCTGCTGTCCTGTCCCCTCCACCTGTCCACAGCTCCACCTGCTGGAGCCGTTTTCCATTCCAGTTGCCAGTCGCACATGTCTCCAGAACACGGATTCCCAGCTGGTCACTGGCACTCCCAGGGCACCCTGTTGCCAGCCATGACCCGATCTCCTTGCGGCTGCCCCAGCGTGAGCCTCCTTCCTCTATGCCAGGAGGTCATTCCAGGAGCCCCGTCACACTATCACAGACTCCCTGTTCCCCTGAGCGCAGAAGCCTGTTGGAAGGGAGTGGGACTTGGGTCCTCTGTGCTGTCCTGGAGGGCTGTGCCTGCCCAGCAGTCTTTACCCAACAAGGGGCCTGCGTCTTCTCCCACACACTGTCCCCACCAGCTGGCCTGATGGGCTCTTTCCGTGGAAGGACTGTGTGGGTCTGCCAGTTGCCCTACCAAAGCCCCAGAGACCTGGTGCCCTAAGCAGCTGGACCTTACCTGCTTGGGTTCCGGGGCCCCGCTCACGGGCGGGCTGGCTTCTGTGCAGCCTCTCTTCCTGCTGTGCTGCTAGCAGTTCTCACGGTGGCCATGGATCCAGAGCAGGGGGATGCAGGCCCAGGCCTCCAGGCCTCCCTGTCCACACTGTTGCTGGCACAGTGAGGCCTGGCCAAACGCTGTGGTGCCCAGGGTGCTCCCTCCCAGCCTTCCTCTGTGGTGGGTCTGGGCTCCTGCCACTTCTCCCTGCCGTCAGCCTCGCCTGGAGGCCCAGTGCAGCCCAAAGCAACAAGCAGAAGAGGGGCCGAGGCAGGTGTCCCTCACCTCCCATCCTGGCTCAGGTGCAGGTGCTGGGCCGCTGACTGCAGGCAGAGAACCCCAGGTGCAGTGACTCCTCCTGTCTGAGGTGGGGGATCTCCGAGGGACCCTGGCTTTGCCTGCCCACACCTGCTGTCTTCTCAGACCCTCACTGCGGGAGTAGTGTTGTGGGGGAGGTGATGGCCCCAGACAGGCAGCACACCAGTGCTCCCTGGGCACTGGGGGTGTTGCACCTGCAGGCAGAGGCCCCTGGAGGCTGGTGACCTGGGCTCCAATGCCCCTGGCCCCAGGGAGTGTGAGTGGCAGCTTCCTCTGCTGGAGTTTGCCTGAGGGCTGCTGCAGGTTTGGGCTGGGTCACGACGGTGCTAAGAGTTTGTGTGGAGCAGTCGGGTGGACGTCGGGTTTTTCATCGCATGTGAAATTTGTGTCCACAGCACCCTGCAGTCTCTTAAGCAAAAACGTTGTGTTAATAGAACAACAACACACCTGACTTAAAAATCGTTACTAAAAGTTGGGAATGGCACCTTGTACAGGTTGCTCCCTGCTGGAGGGTGGGAGGCCTGAAGACAGCCGGGAAGCTGCAGCCGCTGACCCTGTGCCAGGCTTTCTCAGTGGCCCGTGGGGTGTCCAGTGGCAGAGCTTTCCCGCCTGGAGCAGTCCTCCTGGCCACTCTGTGCCAGCGTCTCCGGCTGGGGAGCAGGGCTCATGGCGCCTGCACCAAGAGCGGCTCTCCTCCTGCCTTTGCTCGTCCTGGGAAGTGACTCCTCTCTGTTTAGATTTTGCCATGAGATTGCAGTGACTCGGCCACCTCTTCAGGGCCACTTCTGGTTTTCTTGCTGTTTTCACCTCCACCGAAGCCTTGACCCCTCAAAGGCATCCAGGAGGGTTGGGGTCAACTCTCCTCCCGTGGATGGCAGATATTCCTGGTGCCACCTGTAACAGTGAGTCCTCTCCAGAAGGTTTTCAATCATTTTATCCGAATGTATCAGAGAAGCCACTGCTTGTGGTAGCTGTAGCCTGATAAAATCATGTCTTACCCGAGAAGACTGCCAAGTCCACATTGCTCCTTGAGTCCAGGCTGCAGAGTGGCTGCTGTGCCTATGGGAACGCTAATCTTGTGTGCGCCGGACGCCTGAGTGAGCAGGCGTTGTCAGTGGGCAGCTGTGGTTTCAAAGGACTCCTGTTCCTGAGCAGCAGGTCTCTGGGCTTCAGCACTGAGTGAGCCACGTGGGGACATAGGTGTGTCATCCTGGCGTGGCTGTCCCTTCCTGGCACGGCAGGGGCTTAGCACAGCCTTGGGGTGGGGTCTTCAGTGGCATGTGAACCCAGCCTTCCACTGAGGCCGTCAGTGGCACTTGAGGATGGGAGTCCCTGAGGGACCCTGGCTTTGCCCCCCCACACCTGTTGTCTCAGACCCTTGCTCTGGGAGGAGTGGGGGGTGGCACCAGCCCCAGGTGGGTAGGACTTCAGATCTTTCCTCCCTTCCTTCCTAACTCAGGGACACTTCACCATTGAGCTACATCTGCAGTCCTTCTTATTTTTTATTTCAGGGTCTCACTAATTTGCTAAGGCTGGTCTCGAACTTGCCACCCCAGTCGCTGGGGTTATGGGCATGCCCCTCTGTGCCTGGCTCTGGCATCATTTTGTTTTCAATTTCCAGCTTGATTCCATTGTGGTCAGAGGATGCACTTAGTATGACTTCAGCCTTTGATCTGTCCCTGCGTCAGGCCCAGGGTGTGGTTTATTGGGACGTGCGTTTGGTGGACCCTGGAGAGAACGGGTATTCTGCTCTCAGTGGTTCCTGTCCTGGAAGGTTTCATGGGGTCTTCTCTACCTTGCTGGGTTTCTGCCTGGTTGCTGCCTTAGTTGTTGGGAGGAGGGTGTTGACGTCCCGGACTCTGACTCTGGAGGCTGTTTGTTGTAGTCCCTGCTGTGGCCAGAATATGTCCCTCTTATTCTGCAACCTCAGTCTCCAGTTCAGCAGTGCTAAGGGACGGGCCTGCGCAGGTGACTGCTTCATGCCCCCGTGGGTGGGGTTGCACCCTAGAGTGTGACTGAGAAAGCTGCCAGGGCCTCTCTGTTCTCTGTCTTTTTGGCTTTTTGGGGATACACCTTTCTGCTCTCTGGAGGATGCGGTGGCAGGGTGCTGTCTTGGGAACAGAGACGGGGCCTTGCCTCGCCAGACAGGGAACTTGCTGACACTGTGACCTTGGACTTCCCAACCTCCAGAACTGTAAGAAATAGATATCGTAATAACTTGATAGTGCCAGCTTCAGGTATTTGTTCTGAGGCAGTTGTTCAGGTATTTTGTTATAGCAACACAAATGGACTAAGATTTTACACGTTTAAAATTGCTAGGTCTTGGCTGGGCACAGTGGTGCACGCCTGTAATCCTAGTGGCTCAGGAGGCTGAAGCAGGAGGATTGCAAGTTCAAAGCCAGCCTCAGCAATTTAGTGAGGCCCCAAGCAACTCAGCAAGATCCTGTCTCTAAATAAAATATAAAAAAGGGCTGGGGATGTGACTTAGTGGTTTAGCACCCCAGGGTTCAATCCCTGGTACAGGAAAAAAAAAGTTAGGTCTTCTTGGCAGACTTCATTCATGTATTTCCCTCTGTCTCTGGGCATTTTATTTGATCCCAAATCTGCTTTATCTGATGTAAATACAGTCACTGCTACTTTTCTTTGAATAATATTTACATGATGTATCTTTCTTTTTATGTTCAACTTGCCTGTATCATCATATTTGAAGTGAGTGATAGCCAATATAATTGAATCATTGTTTTTAGTCAACTATACTGATTGCTTTTTATTTGCTTTTTTACACCATATCTCTTTGATATAATTTTTATATGTTAGGGTTTAAGCCTGATAGTTAATTTTTTTGTTTTCTGTTTTTCATTTTTCTGGTTTCTTTTTCCTTCCTTCCTTTGGTTACTTGAGCATAGTTTAGTTCATTTTAACTTATCTGTAGCACTTTGGAGCACATTTCTTTGATAGTTTTTTAGTGCGTGCCTAAGTATTGCATTATATATACACCAAACTTACCTGGTCTCCCCGCATGGCTGTTTACCAGTGCGCAGGAAGGGCATTGCCCCACTCTGGACCCGTGGCTGTCCTCTGCTCACCTGACCGTCTTAAGCGTCTCTCCTGCACACGCATAGAGCACTCCAGAGGGTACCATCGTTTTCAGGCACTCACAGGAAGAGGTGGCGTGGAGTCTGTGCAGGTTCTGCTCCTTCTGTTGCTCTTTCTGTCTCGTGGTCAGCAATTCCCTCACACCCTCTCTGAACAGGAACTTTCTTCAGGGCAGTTCTGCTGGCAGCGGAGCTCTGGTGTCGTCCCTCACTGCTCAGGGGTCTGGTGGGCAGTCTGGGTCGGCAGTCCTTTCCTCCAGTGCCCCTTCCTTCTGCCTGTGTTGAGACGAGGAGTCCACTGTCGGCTGAGCTGCTTTCCCTTAGGGATGTGTGTGTCCGTCTGCTTTCAAGGTGTGCTGTTCGCTACCTTTCTGAAGTTGGACTGACGGATCTTGCTTGGAGTGTCATGGGCTGGTCTGTGGGATCCACACGCCTTCTTTTTTTTTTTTTTTAATATTTTTCTTTAGTTGCAGATGGACACAATGACTTTGTTTATTTTTATGTGGTGCTGAGGATCGAACCCAGTGCCTGACACGTGCTAGGCGAGCGCTGTGCCGCTGAGCCACACCCCACCCTCCATATGCCTTCTTAAGTCGGTGGCTGCTGCCTGTGGCTGACTTGGGGCTCTTCGGCCACTGAGTCTGCGCGCTGGCTCGGCCCTGCCGCTCTGCTCTCCTTCTGGGAAGGTCCCGCCACTCTTCCTGCCTGTCTGCCCCTCTGCTCACCCTCACTGGCCTCCTCCTCTGCTGAGCACCACCTGCTTGGCTGTGCGGCTCTCCTCTCCTGCCCTCTGCTTCTCTGGTGGCACTTTCTGTCTTCTGATCTGCGTTGTGTGTCTGGGCTCATCTGCCAGTTGTCCTTTTTCACTCAGGTGGAGCTCTTCCCGGTATTTTGTATGATGAGTGATGTTTTATTGAAGCTTGGACCTTTGCACATTATTTTAGAGTCTCGGGATCTTATTCAACCCTTCTATTTTAGCTGGGCCACTCTGAACCTGGCCCTTAAGGTGCAGGTTGAAGGGGCTCCTCATTCCTGCAGGATGGAGGTCACACTCTCATTTTATAGACTGGGAGGTGAGAGGGCTCAGGCATTTGTCCCAGGTCATGCAGACAGAAGGAACCAGAGTGGAGATTCCAGCTAGAATGACCCAGAGTCCCTGACCCTAACCATTAGACCACCCTGGTCCCCAGGGATGCAAGGAGAATAAAATCTCCCCCAAGGGCGAGGGTGCAGCTCAGTGGGGAGCACGTGCCCGGCATGTGTGTGGCATTGCAAAGGGGAAGAAGCAACAGGCCCGAGGGAGCCTCCTGAGCACCTCCCTCCTGGGCCTGCCTGCTGCTGGGAGTGTCCTGCGCACAGCGACTGCACTGGTCGCAGCTCCACTGCGTTTGGCCAAAGAGTTGTCCTCCTTTGAGCAGGACAGAGCACCCCAGCCAACCCAAGGACACGACTCCTTCTGGGGCCACCTGCTCCAAGGGGTTGAGGGTCAGCATGAAAGGCCATAGCATCATCCCTGTGGGTCTCTCGGCCCTGAGGAGCTGGCTTGGGGCCTGGAGGACACTGGCCTGCCTGTGGTCTCTCTCTGTCCTGCAGCACCTCCTTGGGGAGTGAGGAGGGTCACGGCTTGTGGCTGGAGCCTCTGTTGGGCTCCAGGCAGGGACCCTGGTATTGTTATGTGTCAGCAGGAGGCACTGGGGCCTTCTGGGCCACTGACCGGTCCCTTGCCTGCTCCACCTGTCCTGGGTTGAGAACCTAGCCCAGCCCAGCACATGAGTGTCCTGTGAACACAGTGCAGTGGTACCAATGTCTGAGGTGCCAGGTGCCCTGGTTGTCCACCCTCAGGTGTGATTTTGGGAATGGGGGTCTGCATAAGCCAGGCCCAGCCCTTCCTCTACCCTGTCTGAGGTCTTCTCGGGTTGGAGCAGGCCAGGGGCCTCTCGTGCAGGCCCCAGTGCTCCTGGGCCTGTGCCTGCTGGCATGAGGATTGGCTGGAAGGCCGAGAGGAAGCTGCGGCGTCTTTAGCGGAGCCCCGCAGACTGCCTCTGTGCTGCTCCTGTGGCAGCCCGGCAGCCTCCGGAGTGAGCAGGTAAGCTCCTCCCAGGTCTGGAGAACCCGCCCTTACACACTGGTGTCACCCTGACCTCGGAGCAGTGCCAGACGCCTCCTGTCCCCAGGGCCAGCGCCTCTGGTACGGTGGTGTCTTACAGAAGCCTCACTGCAGGTTGCAGGGCCCCTGCTGCGACCTCCGTGTGGGAGGTGAAGGACAGGGCACATGGACAGGCCAGGCTCTGTCCGCTTCAGGCTTGGCCTTTAATCTGTGACCTGGATCTCCGGCTCCTGGTCTCTGGCCCAGGGCTCAGGTTCTTCTGGGCTGACCCTCTCAGCCCAGGGCACATATCAGGCCAGAGTGGAGCGTGGTCGTGCCAGGATCCTGGCCTTGACAGGACAGGGCCTTAAACTCCTGAAGGGCTGAGCACCCCCCTGAGCTACCTCTTGCCTCAGCCCCCAACAGGACCAGGGGACTGGGCCCAAACCCCCATCGCAGGAGTCTCAGCATCCCCAAGGGCTGATGTACCTGCCCTCCAGATTCCTCTTCTTCTTCTTCTTTTTTTTAGATATTCTTTTTTTTTTAAATTTTAATTTAAATTTTTTATTTTTTTAACACAGTAGAATGCATTTCGAGTCACAGTACACATGGAACACCATGTTTCATTTCTCTGTTTGTAAACGAGGTAGTCACACCATTCGTGTCTTCATGCATGTGCCTGGGGTAGTGGTGTCCATCTCATTCCACCATCTTCCTACCCCCACCCCCATTCCCTTCCCTCTTCTTTGCCCTATCCAGAGTTCCTCCATTTCTCTCATGCTCCCCATTCCTACCCCCATTATGGACCAGCATCCACTAATCAGAACATTTAGCCTTTGGTTTTTGGGGATTGTCTTACGTCACTTAACATGATGTTCTCCAATTCCATCCATTTACCTGCAAATGCCATGATTTTATTCTCTTTTATTGCTGAGTAATATTCCATTGTGTATATGTACCACAGTTTCTTTATCCATTCATCTATTGAAAGGCATCTAGGTTGGTCCTACAGTTTAGCTATTGTGAACGGAGCTGCTATAAACATCGAAGTGGCTGTGTCAC
>CM053399.1:185122255-185144181 GCA_028644305.1 Xerus rutilus
GTGACACAGCCACTTCGATGTTTATAGCAGCTCCGTTCACAATAGCTAAACTGTAGGACCAACCTAGATGCCTTTCAATAGATGAATGGATAAAGAAACTGTGGTACATATACACAATGGAATATTACTCAGCAATAAAAGAGAATAAAATCATGGCATTTGCAGGTAAATGGATGGAATTGGAGAACATCATGTTAAGCAAAATAAGCCAATCCCCAAAAACCAAAGACTGAATGTTCTCTCTGATAAGTGGATGCTGATCCATAATGAGGGAGGGGGCATGGGAAGAATGGAGGAAGTTTGGTCAAATGGGAGAGAGAGGAGAGGAGGGGAGAGGAGGAGACATGGGGGCAGGAAAGACGGTGGAATGAGATGGGCTTCAGTGCCCTAGGTACACATGTGACTGCACCTATGGTGTGACTCTATATTGTGCAGAACCAGAGAAATGAAAAGTTGTGTGCTGTTTTTGTACAATGTATCAAAATGCATTCTGCTGGGGGCTGGGCGCAGTGGTAGAGCGCTTGCCTAGCATGCTTGAGGCCCTGGGTTTGATCCTCAGGCCACACATAAATAATAAATGAATAAAATAAAGATCCATCAACAACTAAAATTAAAAAAATACATTCTGCTGCCATGTATACCCAATTAAAATAAATTTTAAAAATATAGCAGAGTACACATTAAGAAGCTTGCCGGGGCTGGGATTGTGGCGCAGTGGTAGCGAGCTCGCCTAGCAGCCTGAGGCACTGGGTTCGACCCTCAGCACCACGTAAGAATAAAATAAAGATATTCTGTCCACCTACAGCTAAAAAAATAAAATTAAAAAAAAAGTTTGCCATTTAAATACTTTTAAGTGTACAATTCAGTGGCATTAATTGTATTCACAGTGTGATTCCCACCTTTCGTTAGTCCATACGGAAACTCTACCCATTGGCCACCCCCCTTTGTCGGCCTGGGATCCGCTGTTTGGCGTTGTGAATCCGCCTGCCCAGGCCCCTCCCGTCAGTGCACTCCACAGCGTTTGCTCCTTTGGGTCTGGATTCTTTGACTTAGAAGCGTGTTTCTAAGGTGCTGCAAGCGCAGAGCCGGCTCCTGGGCTCCTCCCGCAGGCCCCCTGCGTGTGGGTGGACGTGTGGGCGGGTTCCCTCTCTGGCCCTTGTGAGCAGTGCTGCAGTGAACCAGGCGTGGCAGCATCTGAGTCCAGGCGTCCAGGACTTCGGGGCGTGTGCCCAGAGGTGGCCTTGCTGAATCCCAGGGCCTGTGTGGCCTCCCAGAGCCGCCGCCGGGGTGGCTGCAGACCCCTCGCTCCACCTGTCCAGCTTACGTTTTATAACAGCCATTTTAGTGGTGGTGCTGCGCTGCTTTATTGTGGTTTCGATTTTTATCGTCCTGATCCTGGGCCGTGCTGGGCGTCTTTCGATGTGCTTAGTGGCTATTTGCTTATCTCGGGGAAGATGTCTACTTGAGCCCTTTGCCCTCTTTCAGCCGGCTTCTGCCCCCAGCTCCGCCCCGGGCGTGGGGACGGCGTGGGGACCCCAGGCTTCCGCCCCGGGTGTGGGGACGGCGTGGGGACCCCAGGCTTCCGCCCCGGGTGTGGGGACGGCGTGGGGACCCCAGGCTTCCGCCCCGGGTGTGGGGACGGCGTGGGGACCCCAGCTCCGCCCCGGGCGTGGGGACGGCGTGGGGACTCCAGGCTTCCGCCCCGGGCGTGGGGACGGCGTGGGGACCCCAGCTCCGCCCCGGGTGTGGGGACGGCGGCGTGTCGTCGCCCCCTACCCTGAGTGCGTCTCCCTGCCGCCGCTCGAGCTGCAGAGCACCCGCCGCCTCCACCGGAGACCTGGGCGCACCTGGCCGGCGGAGCCAGCGGGGCTGGGCAGGGCCGGGGGACAGGAACTGCCCCGGTCTCCAGGCCCCGCGGTGACAGCTCTGGCCGAGCGGCAGCGCCTCGAGTCTCGGGGGAGCTCCAGGGCTGGGCGGAGTGGCCGCTGCGCGCAGGAGCTGGGCGCTGGCCTCGAGCCTGGTGGGGGAGGCAGAGCCAGCGGAGCCTCCACGGAGAGCGCGGCCCGGGCGGGAGCCGGGCGTGGCCGCCGTGGGCAAAGGGGAGCCTCCACGGGCGTTCAGGGGACAGTGGGGGCGCAGAGAGCCTGGCAGGGGGACGGAGGCCGACTGACGCGAGCGCGGAGCAGCGCAGGGGGACAGGTGCGTCCTCCGCGTCCTCCGCAGCATGGAGGCGCGGCACCGCCGCTGTGCCAATGGACCGAGGCGCCGTGGTAATCGACACACGGTAACTGCACGTCCTTGGGTGCGGGGTGCGTGTGAGCGCACGTGTCCAGGGTGATGACCAGCTCGGTGTGAGTGGGGTAGTGTCACTGCAGACATGTATTCGTGTGGGACATGGAGACTCCTAAGGATTTAGGAATGCAGAATTGACGTCAACCGTGGCTACACCATGGTGCTAAAGGCACTGGTCATCCCTCCTGCCGGCGGCTCCCCATACCCACTGGCCATGCTCTCCAGCCTCTGGGAACCACTCATCTGTTCCTGGCTCCACGTTACATGAGAACGTGCAGTGTTGGTCTCTCTGCGTCTGACTTACTGTGCCTCACATAGTGTCCTCCGTGCTCATCCATGTTGCCACAGATGGCAGGGCTTCATTCTTTACGGCTGAATAATATTCCACCGTGTTCCTCTCACACTTTCTTTATCCATTCATCTGTGGAGGAGCACCTCGGTTGACAACATATCTTGGTGCTTGTGAACCTTGCTGCTGTCGGCACGTGAGAGCAGATTTCTCTTGGACTTAGGGGCTTCCTCGCCTTTGCATATGTGCTCAGGAGTGAGTGCTGGGTGAGATGCTGATTCTATTTCTGATTTTCTGAGGAGCCTGCATGCCACTTCCCTTGTGGCCGAGCTGATTTATATTCACAGCAGTGCGTGGAGCCCCCCGTCCACATCCTCACTAACGTTTGTTATTTTTGTCTTTTTGAAAGGGGTGAGATGATGTCCCGCTGTGGATTTGATTTGCGTTTCCTTGATGATTAGTGACATTGAGGATTTTTTCATATGCTTTTTGGCTATTTACATGTCTTCCTTTGAGAAATGTCTATCAGATCATTTGTCCATTTTAAAACTGGATTTTTTTATATTGCTTGAGTTCATCATATATTCTGGAAATTAGTTTCTTGTTGGATGAATAGTTTGCAGGTATTTCCTTTCACTCTGTAGGTCGCCTCTCAGCCCTGTTGACTGTTTCCTTGGTGTGCAGATGCTTTTGATGTGATGTGATCCCATTTGTCAGTTTTCACATTTGTTGCTGGTGCTTTGGCCAGACCAATGTTCTGGAGCATTTTCCTTGTTTTCTTCTGATAGATCAATAGTTTCAGGTCTCACTTGAAGTTTTGGGTCCATTTTGGGGGTTGATTTTTGTGTGGGGGGAGAGATAGGAATCTATTTCCTTTCTTCGGCATATTAATACCCAGTTTTCCTAGCACCCACTTACTGAAAAGACTGTCCTACATCCAGTGTATGTTCTTGGTGCCTTTATAAACAGGAAGCAGCAATGGCTGCAGGTGTGTTGAGCTCTCAGCTACTCCTGCTGCTCCGCAGGCCCGTGTGTCTGGTTTACGCAGTGCTGTGCTGTTTGGATTGCTATACTTTTGTAGTATGTTTGGAATAAGGTGCCATGACTGCAGTGATCTGGACTGCTCATGTCCCCTGGAAAGCTCGTGTTTTAGAAGCATGGTCCCCAGACAGCAAGGCTCAGAGGTGGGCCTTTAGAGAAGGATCAGCTCTTCGGACTGTAACCTCATCTACAAATTGATCCATCTGATGGATTCGTGATTTGCGTGGACTCCTGAGTAGGAGCTGTGAGCAGGTGGGGAAGGGGTGAGGAAGCGGTTTCTGGGGCTGTGCCCTGGACAGTGTCCGGCCTCCAGCCCTGCTCCTGCTCGCGGCTTCTTGGCTGCGGGAGCGGACAGCCCTTCTCCCCTTGCGTCTGCCTTGCTGCAGGCCCAGAGCCACGGCGTTGGCTGACTGGACAGCACCTCTGAAACCATGAGCTTAAAACAACCTTTTCCTCTTCTGATCTGTTCTTGTCAGGCATTTTAGTCACAGCAGCGAAGAGTCGACTGTCGTCATGCCTGCATTTTGTTCCGCTTGCTCAGAGTTTGCTTTGGCTATTTTAGTTTTTTGTGACTCCATACGGATTTCAGGATTTTGTGTTCTGTTTCTGTGCAGAATATGATTGGTATTTTGATGGAGATTGCATTGAATCTGTAGATCACTTTGGATAGTATGGATATTTTAAAATATTAGTTATTCCAATCCATGAAACTAGGATGCTTTGGGACTTTTTAGCGTTCTCTCCAGTCTCTTGCGTCAGCGGTCTGGAGTCCTCGCTGTAGAGTTCTTCCACCTCAATAGATTTCTTCCTGGGCTCGGGCTGGGGCTCAGTGGCACAGCACTTGCCTAGCATGTGTGAGGCCCTGGGTTCGATCCTTAGGTCCACATAAAAATAAACAAAGGTGTTCTCTCCCTCTACAACTACAAAAATTATTCCTAGGTATTTTATTGTTTTGTTGCCATTGTAAATGTGATTACTCGTGGTTTCTTTTTCATCTAGTTCATTATTGTTATGTAGAAACACCGTTGACTTTTGTATGTTGATATTGTGTCCTGCAACTATTAAATCTGCTTATCAGTTCTAACAAAAGAAATTTTTTTTTATGGTGCTGGGAATTGAAACTGGAGCCTCATGTATGCTAGGCACTCTACCACTGAGCTGCATACCAGCCCTCGGTTCTAATAATATTTTTTGGTGCAGTGTTTAGGTTTCTCTACATATAAGATCATGCTATCTGCAAACAAGGGTAGTTTGACCTCTCCTTTCTAACTTGGTTGCCCTTTATTTCTTTCTCTTGCCTGATTGCTCTGAATAGGATCATGGACCATGAATAAGAATGGTGGGAGTGGCATCCTTGTCTTGTTCCAAATCTTAGAGGAAATGCTCTCAACTTTACCCTGTTCAAGATGATGTTAGCTGTGGGTTTGTTATATGTGACCCTGTGTGGAGGTATGTTTCCTCCATCCCTAATTTGTTGAAGAATTTTTATCAGGAAGGGATGTTGAATTTATCAAATACTTTTTCTGCATCTGTTGAAGTGGTCATATGGTTTTTGCCTTTTATTATGTTTGTGTGTTATATCTTTGTTATTGATTCATATGTGTGAACCATCCTTGCATCCCTGAGCTAAATTCCACTTGATCATGGTCTATAATATTTTTCATGTGTTGTTGGATTCAATTTGTGCTAGTATTTTGTTGAGAATTTTTGCATTTATGTTCATTGAGGATTTGGTCTATAATTTTCATTTTAAAAAAATATTTATTTAGTTGTAGATGGACACAATATCTTTGTTTATTTTTATGTTGTGCTGAGGATTGAACCCAGTACCTCACATGTGCGAGGCAAGCGCTCTACCACTGAGCCACAACCCCAGCCCCTAATTTTCATTTTTTGTTGTGTTCTTGTCTGGTTTTGGTTTTGTCTTTCCCTCCCTCCCTCCCTCCCTCCCTCCCTCTTCCTTTCCTTCTTCCCTCTCCTCCCCTCTTCTCTCTCCTTCTCTTCCTTCCTCCTCTCCTTCTTTCTCAGGGGCACTTCACCACTGAGCTACATCTCCAGCCACTTTTATTTTTTTAAATTTTTGAGACAGTTTCACAAAGGGCCTTTTTAAGTTGAGGCTGGCCTTGAACTTGCAACCCTCCTGTCTCAACCTCCCAAGCTGCTGGGATTACAGGTGTGCCAGGACGCCCATCCTTGTCTGATTTTTGTATCAGGGTAATGCTGGTCTCGTAGGATGTTTAGAGGAATTTCCCCCTATTCAGTTTTTGGAAATAACTTGAGAAAAATTGGTGCTAGTTCTTTAAGCTTTGGTATTATTCAGCAATGTAGCCATCTAGATGTGGGCTTTTCTTTGCTGTGAGACTTTTTATTATTGATTACTCATTATCAATCTTTTTTAAAATTTTTTTAAAATATCTTTTTAGCTATAGATGGACACAATGTCTTTATTTTATTGCTTTGTATGTGCTGCTGAGGATCAAACCCAGGGCCTCACGCATGCGAGGCAAGCGCTCTACCACTGAGCTACAATCCCAGCCCCCGTTATCGATCTTTTATATTTTGTTTCTTCATGGTTTTATCTTGGTCAGTTATATGTGTTCAGGAATTTATCCACTTCTAGGTTTTCCATTTTTTTGGAGTATGATTATTTATGATAATCTCTAATGATCTTTTGTATTTCTGTGGTATCAATTCTAATGTCTCCTTTCTCATTTCTGATTTTTTTCTGAGTGAATCTTCTTTCCTTTTTTCTTAGTCTAGGTAAGGATTTATTGCTTTTTTTTTAAACCCATAACCTTTTATTTCATTGATATTTTGTGTGATTTTTTTAGTCTCAATTTATTTCTGCTCTCTTTATTGTTTCTTTCCTTCTACTAATTTTAGGTTTGGTTTGTTCTTCTTAAATTCTTCGTGTCGCATTGTTATGTTGTTTATTTGGTGTCTTTCTCCTTTTGTTGTATTTATGGCTATTGCTTTCCCTCAGTTTTGCTATGTGCCAGGGATTTTGATATGTTAAGTTTCCATTTTCATTGGTTTTAAGAAGTTTTAAATTTCCCCTTTAACTTCTTCATGATTCATTGGTTGTTCAGGAGCATATTGTTTAATTTCTATATATTTGTATAATTACCACAGTTTTCCCACTGTTGATTGTAATTTTATTCTGTTGTGGTCAGAGAAGTTACATGATATGATTTTGATGACCTAACACATTGTCTGTCCTGGAGAATATTCCATGTAATGATGAGAAGAATGTGTATTTTTGCAGCTGTTGGATGAAATGTTCTAGAAATATCTGTTAGGGTCCATTCGGTCTGTATTATAATTTAACTCAAACATTTCTTTGTTGGTTTTCTGCTTGGATGATCTATCCATTGATGAAAGTGGGGTGTTGAGGTCCCCCAAGTATTATTGTACTGGGGTCTCTCTCTCCTTTAGATCTAATATTCACTCTGTATATTTGGTTGGTTAGTGCTGGTGTTTATATGTTTACAATTGTTATACCTTCTTGCTGAATTGGTCTTTGTATCATTATGCAATGGCCTTCTTTGTTTTATACAGTCTGTGACTTAGTTTGTTTTATCTAATTCAGATTCAGCTACTCCTTTTCCCTTTGTTTGCCTGGAGTAGCTTCTTCCATCTGTTCACTTTTGGTCCATTTGTGTCTTTACTGACAAAATGAATTCCTTGTAGGCAACATATAGTTTTGCCTTTTAAAATCTGTTCATCCATTAATTGGGGAATTCAGTCCTTTAAAACTTGTTGATAGGTAACCTCGACGCCTGCCGTCATGTCAGTCGCGTTCTTGTCGTTTTGTACATTCTTTGTTCATGTCTTCCTCCTATTGTTGATCTTTGTGGTTTGGTGGTTTTCTTAGCGATGTTTGAGTATCTTCTCTTTATCGCTTGTTTCGATTCTACCAGCGAGTTTTATACTTCGAGTCTTTTCCTCGTGGTAGTTATATTTCTTTGCTTATAAATATAGGACTCCTTTAAGCATTTCTTGTCAGGTTAGTCTGCTGGTGATGGATTCCCTCAGTTTTTGTTTATCTGAGAAACTTTATTTCTCCTTCATTTCTGAAGAATAGCTTTGTTAGGTATACTACTCGTGGCTCAAGTTTTTTCCTTTCAGATCTCTGAATCTGTCATCCCATTTTCTCCTGTCCTGTAGAGTTTCTGCTGAGAAATCTGTTAAGTCTAATTGGGAAGGGGTGTTGAATTTGTTAATATGCTTTTTCTGCATCTGTTGAGATGATCAAATGTGATTTGACCTTTTTTTTTCCTCTTGTTACTTTTAAGAATTCTCACAGTCTTTAATATTTGACAGTTTAACATTAATGTGAATTGGAGAGGACCTCTTTGGGTTGAGTCTAATTAGGATTCTTTGAGCTTCATGGACCTGATGTCCATACCTTTCCCAAGATTTGGTAAGATTTCAGCTACTTTTTGTTAATTATGCTTTTTGTGCCTTTGTTTATCTTTTCACCCTATGTGACTCTATATATAAGTGTTAATTTGCTTAATGATGTCCCATAGGCTTTCTTTGTCCTTTTTCATTCATTCTTTCTTTTCTTCTGACTGGATTAATTCAAAACACCTATCTTCCAGTTCAGAAATCCCTTCTTCTTGATCTAGTCTGTTGTTGTAGCTATCAATTATATTTTTTATTTTATTCATAGAATTCTTTAGCTGTAAGATTTGTTTGATTCTTTTTTATGATGTCTATCTCTTTGTCAAATTTCTCATTCAGATTATGAATTTTTTCTGAGTTTATTTATTTATTTAGTGGTACTGGGGATTGAAACTGGGGTGCTCCACCACTGAGCTATATCCCAGTCTGTTTTATTTTTATTTTGAGGCAGAGCCTTGCTAAGTTGTCCAGGCTGGCCTTGAACTTGCAGTCTGCCTGCCTCAGTCTCCCCAGTTGCTGAGATTAGGGGCATATACCACTGCATCTGTCCTTTGATCCTGATTTAATTGAATTGTTTGGCTGTATTCTGTTGTATGTTGTCGATCTTTCTGAAGATCATTATTTGGAATTCCTCTGAAGGCATTTCATAAATCCCCTCTTCTTTGTAGTCTATTACTGGAGAATCCTTCTGTTCCCAGTGGCATCATGTTTCCTTGCTTTTTCATGTTTCTTGTGTCCCTGTGTCGACATCTGCACATCTAGTTAGTAAGTGCTTTTCCTGATTTCATGGAGTTTTCTTCTCTGTATGGAGAGTCTTTTTCCTGTGGGTGGGTGTGGGGTTGTCAGCTGGGGATGGTGTGGGAGCCTTGATTCTGTAGAGACAGTAGGTATGATATGTGTGCGTTTTCTTAAACTATAATCCCTACCAGTGTTGTTTGTAGTTGTATTGTGGCCTAGGCTCAGGTGTTTGTGACTGTGAAGGTTTGGTGAGGTTTTGCTAGAGAAAAGGATGCTCCCTGGCTGGGTTTTGAGCTGAGAATGGGTGCCTGAAGGTACTGCAGGTCAGTGACTATGTGATGGGCTCTGCAGGGGGCAGGGCTGCCATCTGGCTCGTGGCTGGGCTGGCTTGGGTATGCGAGGCTGCTACAGACTGACTGGCTACACAGCAGATACATTGGTGGGAGTTCCCCCTGGAGGCCATTTTGATCCGTAATCTAAGCCATACTACAGTGGAGTTTTGAGGTCTAGAGAAGAGTTGGGGTTCCTTGTGACTTCTCAGTGGTCCCGGGGAATGGGTGGGAACATAAAAAGGGGTCCCAAAAAATGTTCGCGTCCACGGGAGAACGGGAGGGGGGCCAGGCAGAAAATTGAGGCGTCCCTGTGAACTTGCCGGGGCCCCAGACGGCGGTGGAATGGCTAACACGAGGGTTGGGAACGTCTTCCCAGTCCATGTGGCCTCGAGTGGGCAGAGACCTATGCACAAGTGCAACTTATGAGTAGGCCTCTGGAGCAAGCAGTGGGGGGCGGGGGGGCAAGCTGAGAAGTCAGAGGAAGGGGCAGGGCGGCCTACCTCACTCTAGTCGTTCCGGGTGAGGAAGACAGAGAGCGGCTCCCAGTCTGGTTCGGAGAGTTTGCCTCTACTCCAGTACAGGGGGAGGTTCAAGAACTCTCCCGGGTTTCGGCACCATTATGTAAAGACTAGACCAGAAGGAGATGAATTAAGCCGCTCAGCAAGGCTTTATTGAAAATACAGGCTCTCGGGGGCTGGGGTTGTAGCTCAGCGGTAGAGCGCTTGCCTCGCATGCGTGAGGCCCTGAGTTCGATCCTCAGCACCACATACAAAGCAATAAAATAAAGACATTGTGTGCATCTACAACTAAAAAAATATTAAAAAAAAAAAAAAGAAAATACAGGCTCTCGGACCGAATCCTCCCGTCCATCAGCGTGTGTCCGGGAGAATGGCGCTGGGGCTCCGGTGTAGGGAGAATTCGAAAGGCCCGGTCAGGAAGGGGAGGGCTTGGGGGCAGGAAGAGAAGGCCAGAGTCCTTCCTGGATGGATCAGGAAAACCTGCTGATTGACAGGAGGCGTGTCTACTGGTGACTGTCAGCGTCTGGCTAGCTGCTCCTTTTCGCAGCTGCTGACTGCAGCTGCCCTGACCGGTCCCTTTAATTGGACATCTTGGACCCTGATCCGACCTAACAAAGATGTCAACTTCTCATTTGATCCTGTGCTGCTCCATTTTCAGCTTGCATGAAGGTATACACCTCTTACGTTATAATCACGATAGATCTCATTTTTATGGTAATCAAAATTGATCAATAACATAAGATCAATAAATTCCCAAACAGGATTTTTTGGTTAACAATTTTAGCTTTTTCCATCAATCCAGGAATATCATAGTTGGGCAGTAAAATAAAGTAAAAATTGAAGAAGCCATAGAAAACAATAACCCAGGAAATCAGATTCCAGTTGAGTAAAAAGTTTCCAAATTGACCAAACAGCATGTGGATTTAACTGAAGTATTGCACAATAATTTTGGGGAAATAATCTGAATTTTGCATACTTATCTGGTCTTTTTCTCTCACTAATAGATTATTCTTCTGCACTTGGAATGCCAAAAAGTGAGTTTGACTATTGTTAGAGTATGTAACGTAGTGTTTGTTTTCAAGACAGATCTTTAGGAATCTTCATCTCCTGTGTGTCTAGGAAAGAGGCTGATGAATTGTCTTTTTGAATCTTCTTTCTTCAGAAGAACCACAAGAAATGTGTATTGTAGTGTGTTCCTGTTCTCTTTTTGTATTTGTAGAAGGTAGTTTCTTCTTCAGCTTTTCAATGATACATTGATTCTCTTTCTGTTGTCCCCCAGTTTGCTGACTTGAGTTGGGCCTTCTGAAAAATTGAAAAAGCTGGTTGCTCAGCGTCCCTTTACATCTTGTGGAGCTGGTAAAATTCAGAGTCCAAGTCACTCATGTAACTTTCCAGCTGGTCAACAGTGTCTGCAAGGTGACACATTCTAGTCATGAGGCAATGATCTTGCCCTTGGTGTAGGAGCATCTCCACACCTTCAGCCCCTCCCTTCCATCTTTCCCCATTCTGTGCTAATGGACTGTGTGCTTGACAGAGAGCGCCCCTTTGTTTGTAACTTTGGACCTGATTGGTCCAGGAGTGTATATAAACGTTTGTACTTTCTGGAATAAATGGTGGTTCTGCATCTCACTCTGGTAGAACTGTTTACTTACCCTGGATTCTAGGTGGAGTGACTCTGTGGGCCGTCACCCCAAAAAACCCCATCCTGTCAGACCCCATTTTGTCTTCCCTGAAGACCCCTCTTCGTCTCTCAGGACCCTAACTCATTGAGCGGACCCACGCAGCGCGATTTAAAGCAATACTTGGGAGCTTGATTTATGGGCCCCCTTCCCCAGGAAGATGACTCTCGGAGAATTGCCCTCTCCATGTTGCCAGGACTGGATCTCCTAAGTACAACAGTGGAGCAGGAACCTATGTCCCTTTCACTTCAGCATGACTGACAGGTTGTCAGTAAAGCTACCTATTTATTCATCCTTCAGGGAGAGGTAAGTCTCTCCCTTTGAGCCTGGAAATCTTTTTGTTAGATGCTGTCCCCTCTGGGTGTGAGTATAACTTGGTTCACATCATGCTTTGAATCTAGCCCTGGCTGCTCTGCCACTGATTTATTTTTAAAACAGTCATGTTTCTTTCCACAAGGTTTTTCTGAGATTTCCGAACCCGTATCCACCTTCCCCTTTCCCTGTTCTTCCAAGATAAGGTGAAAGGTGGTGTGTGGTGCTGGTCCAGGTGTCCTTCAGGCACCACTCTGCTCCAGTGCCACTCATTGCCACCTTCCAAGAGGGAGTTTGAAGTGCAGCTGGGGTTGCTTTGTGGGTGTTGTGCAGGCTTGGACTCAATTGGAGGACAGATTCATTGCCAGGCTAGTAGCCAAGGATCCATTCAAAGTGCCTTTGAACTGGAGGGATGGTAATGCAGGTGGAAGTCATTGCCAGCATATCTGGTGAGGGCTTTGGGATTCTAGGCGAGCCCCTGGCCCCATACTGGCCTGTGGTTGGACAGTGGTGAACACAGGCATGAATTTATCACTACCCTTGGGAGAAAGGACAAAAGTGGTAGGAGGAGTATGTTTCCTTCCAGACTCAATGTGGAAACCCTTTCCCTTTCCTTCTCCTTTTTCCTGCCAGGATCCTTGCCACGGCTGGAACTGACTTCGACTTGCGAACACTGAGGGCTGTGCGTGTGCTGAGGCCTCTGAAGCTGGTGTCTGGGATTCCAAGTGAGTCCAACTAAGACAGTCAGGCCCAAGCCTACCTGGAACACCAGCCTACTCCCGCTCACCACAGTCATGGCCACAGTCAAGCCCCTGACTGTGGCTGTAGGGCCTTGAGCCTGCCCTGCCCCCCACCACACCTTTTTGTTTGTTTGTTTTTTTGGTGTTGGGGATTGAACCCGGAGCCTTGACCATGCTAAGCACACTCTCTGCCACTTAGCTAAACCTCCAGCTCCTAAGCTTGCCATTTCTGACTCCAGGGAACCAGGCAGGAGGAAGGGAAGAACAGGCTTTTTCCAGGCTATTCTCTGCAAAATCCCAGAAAGTGACCCTGTTACTGTGCTCTGACTTGGCTTCCCTAGATGGAAGCTTGGTGGCTACTCACAAATGGAGATATCTGGAGTCCTGCTTCATTTTCTGGGGTTGGAGAACAGATGAAAGATTGACCAATGGGGTGGGACAGGATGTGTGGGAAAACATCCAAAGGCTGCAAAGGGTCTCCTGAGTTAAGTCAGTTTGGCTAGGCCTTGGGGCACTGAGACTGGGCATAAGATATGCTCTTGGGTTGGGCCGTGAAGGAGACGAGCATGAGCAGGAGGGTGGCCAGGGGATCTGGTGAGCCAGTGACCACCCTGGCCTCTGTTCCCCAGTCTAGTGGAAGCTTGGCTTTAGGTTTACCTAAGAGCCTGGGTGGGCAGGGACCTGGTTCTGTGTCTTCCTGAGACCACTGCAGGAAGATCATTGGATAGTTCCCTGTTTTGCACTAAATGGGCACAGGCTGTGGCCTCTACTGAAGAGCTGGGCCCATGCTGGAAGGGTGAGCTTGGTCATGGGGTTGCAGCCTCCTGTAACCTGAATTTAACCATACCCTAAAGCCAGTGGAAACGCACTTCCCGTTTTTGGAGGAGAGTGGACCTTCTCCACTCTCTGTAAAGAATTTGGACAATTAAGTACTTACTGCTTTTGCAGGATGCCCTGTGACTCCTTCCCATGATTCCCTATAATTTCCTCTAGGATTCCCTGTGCCTTCTAAGAAGGCTTTGCCTCCCTCCCAGGATCCCCTGCTCTGAGCTCCTGGTGCTCTTTGTTCTTCCTTCTTAGGATTTCTGTTCTTCCTTTCAAGATCCCCTGCTCTTCCCTCCCAGCATTATTTTCTCTTGTTTCTGAGGATTCCTGTTCTTTCCTGTCAGGAACCCCTGCTTTTGCTTCCAAGGATGCCCTACTCTTCCCTCCCAGGATGCCCTGCTCTTAGTTCCCAGCATTCTTTGCTCTTCCTTCTGAAGATTCCTGTTCTTTCCTCTCAGGATCCCCTGCTCTTCCCTCAGAATCCTCTGCTCTTTCCTGTAAGGATCTTCTGCTCTTCCCTCCCAGGATCCTCTGCTCTTCCCTCCCAGGATGCCCTGCTCTTAGCTCCTAGCATTCTTTGCTCTTTCCTGTCAGGATCCCCTGATCTTCCCTCCCAGGATCCTTTGCTCTTACCTCCCATCATTTTTTGCTCTTCTTTCTGAGGACTCCTGCTCTCCCCTCCCAGGATGCCCTGCTCTTAGCTCCCAGCATTCTTTGCTCTTTCCTGTCAGGATCCCCTGATCTTCCCTCCCAGGATCCTTTGCTCTTACCTCCCATCATTCTTTGCTCTTCTTTCTGAGGACTCCTGCACTTCCCTCCCAGGATCCCCTGTTCTTAGCTCCCAGCATTCTTTGCTCTTCCTTCTGAGGATTCCTGTTCTTTCCTGGGTCCCTGGACTTCATACTCTGACACTTCTTCATTCTGTTCCTCCCCCTTTGAGACACTGGTCAGTCCAGCTGTCCCCACGAGCTCACAGTCTGCCCGCTATGAGCACTCACTCTGAGGTTCTCCTCCTCCAACCTTCCCTGCTCTGTCCCCTAATTTGAGTTTGTGGCTCTGTTCTTTGGCCCCATCAACAGTTACTGCTCACCCTACACCTCTCAGGCCCACCCTCCCTGGAGTTTGCTGCTCCGCCCCGCCTGGCCCTGTCCTGCTCTGCTTGTGTTGCTCTCTGACCTGCGCTGCTCTGGTCCCAGGTTTGCAGGTGGTGCTCAAGTCCATCATGAAGGCCATGGTTCCGCTGCTGCAGATTGGGCTGCTGCTCTTCTTTGCCATCCTCATGTTTGCCATCATTGGCCTCGAGTTCTACATGGGAAAATTCCACAAGGCCTGTTTCCCCAACAGCACAGGTGAGGTCTCGCATCATCCTTGGCTCAGTTGAGGACCACAGATGCATCCATCCAGGAGACAGGCACCACTGTAGGTGCTAGAGAGAACTGGTAGGTGCCAGATTAGTGAGACAGAAGACACAACCTGGTAAACAAATAATAGACCCACAAATGAAATAATACAGGCTGTAGCAACTTCTGAAAGGAAACAAAAATGTATTTGAAATAGAGTAATTCAGTGTCAGCTCTATAGAGGGTAGCTGGGGAGGCCTCTGCTAAGGTGACGGTTGAACAGCTCTGAATGAATGAAGGCAGAGATGCATGGCAGCTAGCTGGCCAGGGAGCTTCAGTTACCAGGAATAGCAAATGCAGAAGCCCCAAGTGAAGAACAGTGAGGACAGTGAAGTCGCGTGGTTTTCAGCCGTGGCGGGGACTCGCGTCTTGTCCTGAAAGCGGTGGGAAGGTAACGGAGGGCTTTGAAAAGGCGTAGTGTCTTCTGGTCTTGTGATTGCTGGGGGTAGGGGACAAAGGCTAACACAGGATCCAGCGGGAGAATATCTCAATCCTGGAGAGACGGTAGTAGCCAGGGCCAGGCATTTGGTAGAGGTAGTTGGAATGGGCACATTCTACATACTTGTAGGTACAGCTACAGGGTTTTCTTGTTGAGTGTAAGAGAAAGCATTGAGGAGTACAGTAAATTGGAGCCTTGAGCTCTGAATGCATCCGAGGAGAAACCATATGATCATCTCTGAGATACAAAAAAGCGCTTCCTATAATTTAAATTATTCATGATTTATTCATTTATCTATTATTTAATTTTTCTTGTACTGGTATCAACCCCAGGGCCTTATACATGCTAGGCATGCACTCTGCTGCTGAGCCACATCTTTAGCCCCTAAATCATTCATGACTTAAAAAAAAATCTTTTATCAAACTAGAAATGAAAGATCTTTTTCTTAAATTCCTTAAAATTCCCTGCCAACATCGAATTTCATTGCAAGAGTTTTTCCTTTAAAGTCAAGATCAAAACAAGGGCACATCTGGTCTGCATGGCATTGGAAGGTATGACCAGTGCAGGAGACAAAGGAGAGTGGACAGGAGGAAGCAGCCCCGGTGCACAGAGAGTGCAGCTGTGTGCAAGGACAGACGATGACTTCCTCACAAAATGTATCTAGCTATTTGTAAAGGGAGAAATAAACTTGTGTGGCCAGCTTTCTAACCCTGGAAGGACTTTCTATCCTAGGAGTTCCTCAAATTTTCTCCTATGGTGATAGAAGGGATTTTCATATATTGTTACACATTTTGATAAAATTTTCTTCTACCTTTCACTGGAATTTTGGGAGCGAAGGGTGTAGACACCTCATGTCATATTCTACTTACTGTCATGTCCCAGAGGTTAGCAATGTTTTTTGTTTTTTTTTATACTGGGGATTGAACCCAGGGTCTCATGCATGCTAGGCAAGTATTCTACCACTAGACCACAATGCAGCCCTGACGCATTCTTGACACCTTTGTAGGTGACTTTTGCTGCCCACTAGGTTGCAGGAAGGTAGAGGGATCCCCACTCTGTAGGGGCCAGTGCAGTGATGCCTGGGCCAGGAGGCCTCCAGTTTCCCTCTGGGCATATGCTGAGCTGACTCTTGGTTATCCTGTGTGCAGGCACAGGACTGCACAGTGGCCCAGTCTGCTTCATATCAATGGCCTTGCTGGCTCCACAGTGACAATCGAGTCTGCCTGTTAGAGACTTTGTGGTTTGGCTGTGAGGGAGAGGAGAAGTCAGGGTGGTAGAGGTAGGAAGAATTGGAAGGAGGAGTTTGTTGGTTTTGATTTTAAGATGAATGGGGTCCTGAGCATGTTTAAATGATGATGGACAGGTTCCCAGGGCGAGGGAGATGCCGAGCAGAAGTCCTAAGAGGGTAGGTCTTGAACTCAGGTGGAGGCAGATGGCAGGCAGGAGGAGAGACCTGGTGTAGGGGCAAGGACTGGCAGGCCGTTGGTGAAGGGTACCTGAAGGTGCCGGGTTTCTGCTTGCTGCATTGAGTTCTCCAGAGCCCAGGAATCTCAGGGGGTTGGAGAGCTTTGTGTTTCTGAGCTCAGGTCTGCTTCCTTCTCCTCCTCACAGATGCAGAGCCTGTGGGTGACTTCCCCTGTGGCAAGGAGGCCCCTGCCCGGCTGTGTGAGGGTGACACTGAGTGCCGGGAGTACTGGCCAGGACCCAACTTTGGTATCACCAACTTTGACAACATCCTGTTTGCCATCTTGACAGTGTTCCAGTGCATCACCATGGAGGGCTGGACTGACATCCTCTACAACGTGAGTTGTGTCTTGGCCCTAGGCCTAGGGTGGGCTCAGTAGCTGCTGGTTTGGTCCCTCTGGGGGTCCCATTTGGGGGCACTTTTGACTAAGAGCCTCTGCACCACCCTCGGCCTCTTCTGCCACCCTGGAATAAGATACAGGGTCCTTTGTCCAGATGTTACATCAAAGGCTTCCACAGTCAGACTCAACTCAAGCTCTTGACTTGAGGATCCTCCTCAAGCCCCTCTGTGAAGGTGGAGGTCAAAGAGACTGTTGGAGAGAGGATGCTGTTGCTGCAATGGTGAAGATGCAGCCGCACAGTAGTCGGTGTTCCCTGGAGCCTGTGCCACATTAGGCCTGGGAGGTACTACATGCCTCCTCACTCGTGGTACAGGTGATAGCCTGGGTCACCAACCTAACTCGCCCATGCCAGGCCTACAGGCAGCTGACTGGTAAACACTGGCCACACCACACCTGTGGGGTCTTCTGGGTGGCGTTGAGGGCCAGTGAGCTCTGGGGCCTCTTATTGGATCCAGGCTGGCAAAGATGGTGGGGATCATGGGAGGGTTTGAGGGGGCACAGAGCTAAGGCCCAGGGACATCTCCTGGGCCATGTTGGGGCTCTGGGGTTGGGGCTGTGGGGTCGAGGCTGGATCTTGCGTGTTTGTTCCCTCCACTGGCAGCTCCTCTGGTGCCGTCTGCTCTTGGTCTCCTCGGTCTCATGAAGCCAACCTGTCTCAGCAGTTCAGAGCAGTCTAGGTGTGGTGACCCTGATGGAAGTCCAGGGTGAGGCCCCTGGGTGTGCCTGGCGACCCATGTCACTTCCACCTCCCTCTACCTGTGATTCTTGGTGGATTCTGCTACTGACTGCTGAGCTAATCTCTTATGTGAAGACCCCTGCCACCTTGCATTCTTCCTGTTGAAGTCCTGTGAGTGACCAGGGGCTCTGGGAGGCAGGAATCTGGGACAGTGTGGCTGGCAGACTCAGTTTTGGATAGCAGAGGTGTGTTCTGCTTGGGGAGCTGCAGCACAAGCTGTTGTCACCTAGAATCTGCCACTTGCGCATTTTGAGGGTGGGCCTGAACCACACATACCTGGGGTCCTGTGTCTCCCTCTGTAGCGTCTCATGGTTGTGTCCATGATTGCTTGTGGACAGGAGGGAGGGGAGCAGTGGGACCCTCTGCTGTGCCTTCCTCACGAGCTTGTGAGTATCCCAGGCTGACCTTGGGGCTGGTGTTGGCTGGTTCTCGGTAAGCGCTTGCTGGGCTGATGTGTCAAGCTTGTTGAGCAGGCAGATGGCAGATGAGTTAAGGAGGAGCTGGCCTCAGGTCCACTGAACCAGATTCTCTGTTGAGTGAGGGTCCTGTCTGGTGACAGGCTCTGCGTGGCCAAGGAATGAGGAGTAGGGACAACAATGAGAAGCACGACTGCCCTCTCCCTTTTTACCAATCAAGGGGCACTTTCCACAAGGCAGATCCTAACAATAGCTCTGAGCTGTCCATATTGCTGTCAGGCCCACCCAAATGGAGGACTGTAACCAGTCTCCAAAGCCCTCAGTGCCCACTGGGGCTTTGCCAAGGCCACATGTGACTCAGGCTCCCCTGTCTGTGTCTGTGCCGCCCCTAGGAAGGGGATAGTTGAGAACCAGATTTGGGCAGGAGGCGCTGGCCGGGAAGAGCCACAGAGGTTTCATCCAACCCATATTTTGGTAGGGCCCATGGGTACTGGGCACTGTGTGTACGTTGGCAAGCAGGAGGCGCTAGGTGTGTAAGGGTCCAGATAATGGCAGTGCTTGGAGGGAACAAAGGAGGGTGAGCAGTGGAGATTGACGGGTCAAGGCCCTGAGAAAGCAGGGCCTGGTGGGGGCTGGAGGCCAAGGCTGGTGCGGCAGGACGCGTTCCGCAGTTTAGCTGAGGCACCGGGGTTCAGTGGTGGCCGAGAGCAGCGAGGCTGGCACTGTGCAGGACCAGAACAGGTGGCAGGACCGCCGGGGCCTCTCCTCCACACTGACAGTGTTCACTCCAGCTGTTGGACATTGGACAGCATCTTGGAGAGGATTCTTTAAAGAGCGAGCTTGCCACTCACCTCCAGCTGAGTGGCAAGGAGGGGCTTTGTGTTCTCTGCAGACTTACACTCTGGCGTGGCCTGGAGCAGGGGGGGGAGATGGAGCTGCTGAGGATGAGTGTCTCTCACCGACTCCAGTCAGGGGAGAGCGGCGGCCAGGACAGAGCGAGCGGGCTGCTGAGAAACTGATGGCAGAGGGTACGGTTGTCTCTAGGAGGAGAGACGGTTTGCCTGTGGCGTCAAACAGGGCCTCAGAAGAACTTGCAGAAGTGCATGCTTCCGACAGCCAGAGAGATGGGATTATCTCAGGACAGCTCCACGGAAGGAAGAGCTTGCCTGTCCCCGCCCTGCCGCACCTGCTGTGGCAGCGTAGGGTCAGCACCTCCAGCCTGCAGGAAGGAGGAATGACGCTCAGCATGGGGAATGTGTGGCCCCTTTTCTGTGGAGAGGGGCCAGCTGTGGCAGGCCAGCTTAGGAGAGCAGCTGATGGCAGGACGCTTGTGATCACTGAATCGAGACCCTTTTTAGCTTGAAGTGACTGTAGAACTTTCTGTCACCTGGGAATCTGGAAAGTCATGGGGCTTACCTAAATTTTTAAACAGTGGTATGGGAAGGATTGCCTGGCTGTGTTCAAAGGCATGACGAGAGGTGAATGGTGTCAGTGAATGGTTCTCCACTCGGGACTTGGTGTGTCATTGTACTAGTAACATGCAGGTGTGAGCAGAGGTGTTCACATACACGGCTGTGAAAGCTGTATCGATGTCCAACCAAGCAGTGCTTCTCACGTGTCGGATGAGCATGTGAGCGGACGAGAAGGGTCCCTGACGGCAGGGCTTGAGTTCCTGGGGAAGGAGCTGCCCTCCACTGTGAAGGGGAGCATTGGGAGCCAGGTGTTCCTGGTGTCGCTCCTGTGGAGGCTGGAAGGGCGCTGGAGCACTCAGTGTGTAGAGCCAGGTGTTCCCGGTGTCGCTCCTGTGGAGGCTGGAGGGGCGCTGGAGCACTCAGTGTGTAGAGCCAGGTGTTCCCGGTGTCGCTCCTGTGGAGGCTGGAGGGGTGCTGGAGCACTCAGTGTGTAGAGCCAGGTGTTCCCGGTGTCGCTCCTGTGGAGGCTGGAGGGGCGCTGGAGCACTCAGTGTGTAGAGTCTCGAGTAACTTCTTCATCTAAGGGGAGGTGAGAGGGAGCTCGGAGGGACAGCAGCGTCAGGGTGCACACGTAGTCAGTGACACGCGGATGGTGTTTGAAGTCACCTGGGCAGTGAGTATGAATGGACGAGAAGAGAAGCCCACGTGCTGCACCCAGGGATTCCTACACTCGGAGGCCAGAGGAGAGCAAGGATCAGCAGAGGAGCTGCATGTCTTCTAGGGAGGCGTGACGTGGGAGAGCACTGCGTCTTGGAGAGAGGAAGAGCTCTGATAGGTGACCGCTGGGTCAGATACTGCCCAGAGATCAAGGAGGACGGGCAGAGGAAGCTGACTCTTGCACCTGGCATGATGACATCACGGGCCGACTTGACAAGAGCCGTCTTGGTGGTGGGGATGAGAACCTGGACTCTCTGGGATACAGTGAGGGGAGGTCGGGAAGCGAGGGTGCAGTGTAGACAGCCCTTTGCAGGGCAGAGCAACAGGAGGCAACTGCAAGGAGATGCGGTCTGGAGAGGACTAGGTTTCCTTCACTCCTTCGTGTGTGGTACCCACTTTTCCCATTTGCGGTACTGGGGATCGAACCCAGGGCTGCTCCACCACTGAGTTACAGTCCCAGCCCTTGTCGCTTTATTTAAGAGAAGGCCTTGCTAAGTTTCCTAGGTGAGTCTGGCCTCAAGGAACTGGGCTTACCAGATTCTCCACTATGCCTAGCTGGGAACTGGATTTTTAAAATTAATTCTTGAATTTTGAGACAATGGTAGCTTTATGTGAAGTCATAAGACGTTACAGATGGACCCATGTGCCTTTTTCCTGCTTTCTCTCCGTGGTAACAACCCGCAGAGCTACAGTCCACATCGCAACCAGGCAGTAGAGACGCAGATGCCTCTGCCGCCTGGGGTGGCCACGTCCTCCCCTGCCCTCCCTTCCCACTCAGCTCTGACACCTCTAGTCTGCTCACCCTGCCTACAGTTTTGCCACTTCAAGAATGTTACCTAGATAAAACCACACCATGTGTTACTTTCTTGGTATTGGCTATTTTCACTCAAGCAGATTCTCTGGAGGTTACCTCAGGTGATCGTGTCAGTTCTTCCAGAGCTGTTTGGTATGGATGTCCTACAGTCTGCTTGACTGTTCCCCTGTTGAAGGATGGGGTGATTTCCAGTCTAGGGTTATCATGGGCACCATCGTACACATGTGCATACAGGTATGTATGCAAACAGGATTCCATTGATTTGGGACAAATGCACGAGAACTTTCTGTGTTGCACAGTAGTTGCATGTTTAAGAAACTAAACCTTCAGGGCTGGGGGTTGTGGCTCAGCAGGAGAGTGGACTATCCAGGTTGTGTAAGGCCCAGGTTTTGGGCCCTGGCACTGCAAAAAACAAGCAAAAAGAAATTAAAACTTTCCCAAGGACTGTGCCCTTTCTTCCTCTTGGTCTGACAGGTGTGTGGTGACGTGTCATCGTGGCTGTTGCCTGCATTTCTTGCTGGTTGGTGATGTTGAGTGTCTTCCTTGTCTGCCACTTGCCATTTCTTGGTGAAATGACTCTTCCTGTCTTGGTCATGTGCTGTTTGAAGTGCTCTTTCAGTAGAGTTTTAGGGCTCTTCCTGTACTCCAGGTGCTGGGGCCTCCTTGGGACATTGTTTGCAGGTACTTTTTCCTTACCAGTAGCTTGTCTTTTCATGCTCTTTCACAGAACAGACATTTTAGTTTTGATCAAGTCCAGTTTCTCATGTTTTCCTTTTGTGGATTGGGCTTTTGCATCCTGTAAGACTTTCTTCAGTTTTGTTTCCCCTAAAAGTTTTATTGTTTTATATTTTACATGTACATCTATGGTCCATTTTGAGTTGGATTTGTACAAAGTAGAAGGTCTAGGTGAGATGCTTGCCCTCCCTCCTGTTAGGGTATCAGCCAGCCAGACAC
>CM053399.1:185144681-185177004 GCA_028644305.1 Xerus rutilus
CCAAGAACTCTGCCACCCCAGCATACAAGACCCTGGAGACAGGAACCACAGGAGACCTGGGCCCATAGTGCCCCATCCACTCACAGAACCAGATACACCCAGGACACCAGAGTGAATGCACATGGACAGACGGCAGACAAGAGGATGGAGACCAAGAAGGGGAATAGGAGGGGCTGAGCTCAGAGAGGGCTGACAGCCTGTGCGCAGGACTCTAGGACGCCAGGGAGTGTGCCCACCATTCCCAGCCCAGGCTGCAGAAGGCTGGCCTGGAGCTGCTCATGAAGCAGATGACTTAGGTGGGAAAGCAGAGTTAGGAGTGGAAGATGTGTGCATGTTAATTATGAAGCCACGGATGGAGGATCGTAGCAGAGCGACTCACGGTGAATTTACGCTGGAGACAGATGAGCTGCGAGATACAGTACCTCGAGTTTGCTTTACAAAACTGCACATGCAAGAAACAAAACATAAACAGAAGTGAGAAAAACAAAGTCCTGAAAGACACTAGCGACACTTGCATGCCACGCCAGTGCAGGCACAGGCTGCAATGTGCATCTGGGCAGGAGGCTGGAGACTCGTCCATCAGACGGGCACCAGCTGAGACCTCGGGGCAAAGCAGAAGTTGAGAACCAATTCCACACATGCAGAAAAGAAACTAAAGTAACACAGTAAACCCTACGACGGCTGAAAGACGAGAAGCAGTTATTTAGAGGGACCCATTCATCCACCAAGGCTTGACCCACGCTGCTCTGAGAAGCGTCTTGGGTTAGGAAGGAGCTGTTACCGCTTTTCCCACAATTCCACCCAGCCCTTCCCCTCTGCTGCAGGCTGGCCCAGAGATGCACGGACAAGAGAACCAGGAGGCCACCCTTACCTGAAGTACTGCTGGGGCCGCGGCCCTGCTGCCTGCCCCACCTGCCTTCCTAGGAGCTGCTCCCAGGCCCTCAGCTCCCCAGGCTCAAATCCAACTTCTCTCATGACACCATGACCTCTCCAGGGGCAAACTAGGCTATGCCACCAGCCCAGCTTCCCTATGGATATAACTCCAGTCACTTCCAAGTGACTTTGCAGCAGCTTTTCCAAAACCAACTGAGAAACGAGCATCTCTTCACAGACAAGACCTTCACCTTGGCTTTCCCATAGAGGGCGAGGTGGATTTCTAGTGGCTGCTTCTCAAGGCCAAGGTCTTTGCACAATTCTAAGGCACACAGAGCAGCTCTCCTGCCCAGACAGGCATGTGTGTGTGACAAGGTGACAGTGTTGAGATAATGACTGTGTCTGTAAGTGAATCTAAGACTGCATGTGTGTGTGAGCATATTGTGAAGGTGTGCACAGCCGCTCAGAAGTCCAGGTGAGCACGAGGTACACTGTCCACAGGACTGGGAAGACAAGATCAAGCTTAACACCTCTCCTTCCCAGGATCCTGAGCAGCTGCCACCTGGGTGATAGACACAGACCTGATCCCAGGGATTCCCACACTGTCCAGCATGCCACCCAGAGCGCAAGGTCCTCTTGCAACTGAGGCACCATGAAATGTCCCCACAGAGCACCCGTGGCACAAACCATGTGGCATGGTGTGGGGAGCAAGATCAGGGAACACTGGGGCTGCACTCCCGCCTGGTCCAGCAGCTCAGGCCACAGAAATGAGTGCACAGGCATCTCCAGCACTCAGGGGTCTCAGCAGGACAGGTGGGAAACCCAGCAGTAGTGGCCCTCATACCCAGCACCCACGTACACCCAGGACAGGCCTCACCCAGTATAGGTGCTTCCTCATGCCCAGGAGGTTGATTCCTACAGGATCACACTCGGGACCTCTGTGGTTAAACCAGATCCATTGCCATTCACAAAGCCCAGGCCACAGCCACATCCCTGGCAGGGTCTCTGGGACCCACAGCCCATCCAAGAGGGGACACAGGCTCTAATCCTGGACACTGCCAGCCCTCATAGATATGAGGGCTGTGACTCTGGCATCTCACTTGGGACCCTCCTGAGGCAGAACACCTGTGGTTCCCAGGAGAAAGGAAGGACTTTTTCCACCCAGAAACCACCACAGTGCTCAGACCAGCAGCTGATGTCACGTGTGGCTGTACCTGGGATGCCTCATGCCTGCACACAGCATCTCCAAACAGGGACTGCGTGTGCACAGCCACTCAGAAGGTGATAGCAAAGGAGGAATGGTGTAGGCCTCCTGTCTGGTGGCCTGATATGTCCTCCAAGGCACTTCTCTCCAAGGTCTTAGCTGGATGGATGTGGACACCCTCCAGCACACCCATGGGAATGGCACCCTGGAGAGAGCAGGGCCCAGGACAAGTGCTCACCCCCAGGAGCAACAGAGAAGGCAAGTGCCAAACAGAAACATCACAAGGCCACATGAGGCCAGGAACCCAACAAGTCAAATGCACCCCTGCCACCATCTCTCCAGCAGACAGCACCAGCTTGCAAAGCTCACCTGCAGGACATGAAAGGGGAACCTGCAGATCACCGCAGTCTCGGGCCAAGTCACTGAGTTACACTGACCACCTGACCACACAACTGAACTGGCCAGACAACGAAATGATGGAACACACTGGCGCTGAGCCACCCAAAAGCCCCACGATGGCAGCTTTGTCCTCCGCCTGCCTGGCTCGCTGCATGGTCCCAGGAGTGGCGGGGTGGCTGCGGCCTCTTCCTAAGGATCCTCCCTGCACTTTCTGCTTGGCTTAGAGACAGGTCCTCTGCAGACACCATCTTCCAGGGCCCTTATGGGCATGCGCACACACACACACACACCAATTGCCTCACAGCATACTCATCCACAGGCCACACATACTCAGCAGTGCAGGCATGTGACACCAGAGGTACCATGGCTGTGCCTGGCACTGTGGTCAGTGACATGGGAAAAGTGAGTGGTGGGGTGAATGACAGCCAGGCAGCCGGCAGCTGCACAGCCAATGGTCTGAGACCAGGCACAGCCAGACTTCTCTCCCCTCCCCGGGCCACTGCAGCCTGTGGCACTCTGCCCAAACTCTATAGTACCTTAGTCCCTCAGCCTCCACATGTGCACTGCACTATGCCTGAGGTCCATGGGATGGGAGAAACTGGACCTCCCACAGTAGCCAGCCCTGCCCTGCCCCATCCTGTCTCATCACAGAAGCTCCCCTGACCTCTATCCTAATATCAAACACTTAGCGATGCTTTTGGAAGCTGCATCAAATTCCCGGGCTCCTGAGATGCTGCCTAGAACCCTTTAGCTCACCACATTTCTAGAAAGCTGTGTATGAACTCCATGTGCAGACTCCTCACTCCGACTGACTCCCAGGCTTTGGGGGAGAGGGGCCTGGAGCCACCCTGAGACGTCCTGGTGAGTAAGTGCCGTGGCTGAGCCAGGTCCAGCTGCACGGCAGGACTGCATCCAGTACACTCCTCACACCGGAAGAACGTCACAGAGCCTAGGCAGCCCCAGAGCTCTTTGTCCGGGGCTTCTCCTGGCACAGGTTCAGGGCTGAGATGTGTCCTCACAAGCCCCAGCTAATGCAAGGGGTGCTCTGAGAAAGCCTCCGGAAGGGGGCCTGGTGTGACCCAGCCACAGCCACCCACAATCTGCTCCCAGGACCCTTACGCTGCAATGGAGATGTTGGCAGCGGACATGGGGCTGACTTCAGCCACCTCCTTGGCCTTCTGCAGAGCCAGCTTCTGATTGGCTGCTTCTTCCATCTCCTCTTCATCCTGTGGGAACGACAGACATCCCTGTCCCTCAGAGCGTGGTGGCCACTCTGAGGCCGTTAGCGTTCCCTCAGTGCCTCTCCTGCCCTCTGCACCATGAGGCTGGGGAGCCGGCCCCTGCTCACGGTTTCCCTATGAGCAGCCACACACGTTCAGGCCCTCCCCACCAGGTGGCTCAGAGGGAGGGTCTCCAGGTCCCCTGCCTCAGTGCCCTCTGGCCTATGCCATCTGCCAGTGTACTCTCAAGCCAGTGACCCCACACCTATATGAGCACCCTGGCCCCGAGCCAGCTCCAGATCCCAAGCCACCGCCTGGACGTACCTGCCTGTTTGCACCATGCACCTCAGACTTGCTTTTCCCACCTGCCCCTCTTTTCATCCTTCTTCCCTCCCAGAGGCACCTGTCACATTTGAACAATGCTGGCCTTTCACAGGGCTTATGACTAGGTGCTCGCCAAGCACACAGGGCAGTCACCATCAGTGTCCAGTGGGGCTACATGCCACCTTTGAGCTTTCCTGACTGAACTCAGCAGATTGCATCTGTCTACCCATTCCCAGATGTGGCAATGAAACTCCCGGTGGCTCTGACACCAGGGCTGGGAATGTGTGTGTGCAGGCACCTCTGTACCTGAAGAAGAAGAGGAATGGACATCTGGACAGACCCTCTGGCCCTGACCCCAAGTCACTAAGCAAAACCAACATGCAGTGCTCCTGTGCTCTGGGCCCTAGAAGTCCATCCGGACTTCTGGGACCACCATGGTTCCCTCAAAATCCCCAAGTCCAGGCCCACTTGGCTCCAACATTTCTCAAAATGTCCTTAGATCTGCTTTAAGGGGCACAATAATGGCAAAAACAAAATCCTCGGGTAGCTCCCTGAAAATGTCCAGCACGGGAGAGACCCGTATGCTTCAGACTCAGAGATGAAGCAAAGCTGACCCGCCACACGGCACTCCCAGACAAGACCTCCCCGAAGGTCAGGGTGCTCTAGGGCAGGGGCACCCTAATCATTCCAAAGAGAATTCTCAAGTCCCCTGAGAGGGCTGCAAACAATTCAACTTGAACTTATTCCCACTTCATAAAACTAAGTAATGCTACATCTGTGAAAGTATAAAGGAAGGGAAGAACCAAGTCCTTACCCCTCGGGGATCCTGGCCAGCCCAGGAAATGCCACTTGGCCAGGAAACAGGCCCCCAGTGGTACCAGTTCCCAAGGCAAGGGAATTCTTAACTGGAAGCCGCCACCAAGGCTGTGTGTACATAGACAGGCCCCTGAAGACATCCATCCTCAGCATGTCCTCACCCACAGCAGAAGCTGAAAAGAGTGGCAGCCTTGGGACTCAAGCTCACCCTACCCAGGGGCAGCTGGTGTTCATATCAACAATAATGAGCAGCCCAAGGTCATGTGGTCCCAGAAATACTGACACCAAGGGCAGCTCTGTGTATCACTGGTTCCCTAGCCCAGCAGCCCGGCCCTAGTCTCAGTCCAGGCTGACGACAGCAGCGGGCAGGCCAGTGGTGCTCTCCAGTCCTCAGGAGCCAGAGGCCAACAAGGGAGAAGGCCACCCACAGACACAGCCAGGACTTGGGCTGGGAGGAGGGAGGCTGAGCTGAAGCAAAGGCGGCTATGGCCCGAGGCAGGTACACTGCACAGGCCGTGCCTCTTCCGAGTGCTGGGTGGGGGTGCCCAGAGCCTCTGGTGCCTGCAGAGGGCTCTGTGCCTGCCTTCCTCAGCCCCAGGGCAGGGCAAGCAGTGGACCAGAGTGACCGCAGATGAGCACGGGTGCACGCACAGGCGGACACTGTCCGGGCATGGAGGCTCGAGCAGAAGAGCACCGTGCCACTCAGGCAGCAAGCACGCAGGCGCTGCACCCCGACATGCTATGCATGCGCCTGGGACACCTGCAACACGGCGCACGCCCACCAGGCCGCAGTGCCCTCCACGCTGGAGCTGGGACTCATCAAAGCACAAGCCTAAGGATGGGACAGCAGGTGGGCCAGTCACACAGTGTCCAGAGCCATGGGGGTGGAAGTGACCTGGCATGGGGCCGTGTCATCTGGAGGAAAGCCACAGAGGGAGTGTGTGTAAACCAGGTGAGAGTGACCTGGCATGGGGCCGTGTCATCTGGGGGAAAGCCACAGAGGGCATGTGTGACCACGTCCCCCACTGGGCTTGAGGAGGTGAATGCTGAATGCACCTGCTGGGCACTGACTGCCTAGAGGAGCAGCTGTCCTGCTGTGGCACAGATGTGCTGAGGCTTGGCCACCAGATACTCCTCCAGGCTCCAGCTAAGTCCAGTGCATGAGGGCAGACCAAAGATGTCCCCTCACTGCCTTTCATGGTCTTCAGAGCAGGGCATTCTCCAGGGCCTACATCATGCATCCCTGATGGAACACCTCTCCCCATCACACACCTAGCAGACCGCTGCCCCATGAGCCCTCACCCTCAGGCTGAGGTGGCTCTCCTGCCAGCCTGCCCCCTGCTCCCCGCAGCCCGTCCTGCCTGTGTGGGCCTTTCTTTACAGGCCACTTCTCTGGGTGGCCGCTCACACGTGGGCCTGCCTTCCTGTCTTCCACAGCTGCAATCCCTGAGCCTGAGCGTGAGCCCGGCCTGACTGCTCTTCAGGACCTTGAGAGACCGCCCTGGACACACAGGGCCCTAGCCCAGGACCTGGCCCTCCTCATGACTCTGCAGCCTTATCCAGAGTGACCTGGACTGATTGGCACCCAGGCTGCAGGTGGCATCCCTACCTACCTTGGTTAGCTCCTGGGCATTGGCAAGGTTGTCCACAGCAATGGCCAGGAAGACATTCAGCAAGGTGTCTGGTTGGTCAAGCTAAGGAAGGGAGCTCTCTGCCCCACACTGTCCCACATAGCCACAGCATGCTTGCCCAGGGGAAAAAGGAGGGCCGATCTCCATGGATCCCAGCAAGTCCCCAGCCTCCTTCCCTTAGCATCCACCAGCCCCCTCAGACCCCACCATGCCAGACGCACCAGTCCAGTCACAGGCTGCATCTCCTTGGTCTCTGCTCCCACCAGCCCCCCACCCAGCCCTCCTTCAGTCTCATTCCAGCCACCCTCTCCTCATGCTCACTGGGCCTTTGGGAGCTGGCAATCTAGGCCCAAAGCTTAGAGATTGTATTAGGACCATGTGCCTTTGCCTCCTAGAGAGGACACAGTCCACCTGCCTTTGTCCCCACCTCTCCCTTTTCCTGTCAGCATGAGAAGCCTTGCAACAAGCTTGCACAGGCTCCAGCTGGGGCTCCATCACCTCCCAGGCCTGCGAGCAGAGCCCACCCAAGTCAGATGGTAAACACACATCCTACCACTGCCAGGCCCCCGCTGGGCTCACACCCCCCCCACCCGCCAGTCTAAGCTTCCTTTCAATTCCTGCTCTAACAGGAAGTCCTGAGCACTGCTCCTCGAGCTAGGAGGGTGCACACAGTGCTCTGAGCACCCAGCACTGCACCCCACCCTGAGTGGATCCCAGGGGCCCATGCTGCAGGGCTGCCACCACCCCTTCAGGAATGAGGAAGCCAAGGCCACAAAGCATCCTGCAAAGCACAGGTCTCCTCCAGAAATCTCTCCAGGACCTGCCCCTTGTTCTGCCACTACCATGAGTCACCATGGTATCCCTTGCAAAAGGAACCCTCCTCCTATTGCCGGATGTCACCTCTTCCCATAGAGCGTCTCACTACAAGTAGAACTTCTGCAGGACTGTCCCCTATGATGACGTCAGGTCCCCTGTTGCAACTAGTGCTAGTCCTGCCAGTTCCTGACCATCTGAGTTTGCCCTCCTAAGTCACTTCATCATATCAGAGGACTCAGTCGTGGCACTGCTGACACACCAGGCTGGGTGATCCCTGGCCTCTGTCCACTGCACACCAGCAGCCTCTTCCCCTCAGTTATGGTAACCCAAAGTGTCTCTGACACTGCCAGATGTGACTGGCTGTCTTTGAATCCCATTAGAATCCTGCATGCATTGCACAGACTTGAGCCCCCTTTCCCCAAATCTAGGGGTTCACCCTTGCCCAGGGCTCTATTCTCTGGTGGGCTCTGCCCAAATTGCAGCTGGCCAACAGCAACAACCTGGGTAGGTCAGGTCCATCTCCAGCTGGAAAGGTGCCCTGCTCCCTGAGACTCAGGGCAGCCTAAGGCCCAGGGCACTGTCTCACAGCCAATCCTGCTCAGGACTCCAGTACAGCCCACAAGACTGGACACTGAGGCCAGGCTGACCCCAAGCAGGATACCTCTAGGCACAAAGCACTGCCACATCCTTTAGAAAATGTTCCATGCCCACAGCAGAGCTAAGGGCCACACTCTGGAGACCCTCTAGAGGGACATGTGGGTATAGCAAGGAGCCATTCTGATTGAATAGGCAAGAGGACCCTGGTGGCCGACATGCCCAGCCTCACTGTGGGGTCAAGCACTGCTGTGGCGAATCCCTGCTCTGTCCTGGAGTGGTGGTGTCCCCTCTGGACATTGGCCTCCCTCTGAGGATGCCCTGCAGCCTCCTCCCTCTCTGGCAACCATGGCTGTACTTCCCTGCTGTCTCCACACAAGGCCCAGACCTATCTTCTCGAAAGCAAACTCTGTCCCTCAAGCCCCGGCCCTCCCAGACCTCACACTCAGCCTCAGGGGAGGTGGGACCCCTGACCTGGGACTCAGGGCCTGAGCTGTAACCTGAAAACCCACAACTTGCAGACGAGACTCCCTATGAGGGCTATCCCCAGAGACAGAGAAGGAAGAGGAATCAGGGGACAGAAACAAGGGGAGCTGAGCAGCACCGAGAGGGCTGAGGACAGACAGAGGAGGCCAGGTGTGTGGTCAGTCAGGTGAAGAAGGCGAGAGCTGAGCAGAGCAGGCAGCTAGGCTGTGGGCATCTGTCTCAGTGTCTGTCTCCAGGTCAGACCATTCTCCAGGCTCCACAGGATGTTATGCCACCACGGTTCTCAAGGCACACAGGCAGCCCCGGAACCTGCTGGAATGTATGTGTCCAGGGGGTCAGAAGCCCAGGTGTGTTCCAGAACCAGAGAGCTCTCCTTGGCCCGCCCTTCCCACCTGAGCTACAGTGCTCCTGGCCTTCAGCCTGGCTGGGATCACGAGCCCTGTGCAGTCTCTGGATTTTCCCTGGCCCCAACCTGAAGAAGACCTTGTCCCCAGCAGACCTGCCCCCTGGCAGGAGACCCTGGAGCAACGCCTACTCTGTGGATCGCAGCAGTCTTTCTCTGCACCTCTCTTCACATTTCTAGCAGGGAGGTTTTTCTGACCCGTGTGCCCAAACTTGATCAGATCAGAGAGGGAAGCAAAGCTCTGTCCTGATGCTCTCAGTTACGACCTCCCTGCAATGTCCCCGAGGCTGCTCCGTGTGTTTTCTGAGCCACAGCAGGCCCTGTCCACCTGCCCCCACCTCCAGACACCACGTAGAGCACCTTCAGTCCCAGGGCCCAGGTCATCGAGAGGACGCGCACCGCCCATTCCTGGCTCTGAGAGCATGCAGCCAACACACCACCGGCCCCTGGAGGGCGCAGAAGCCAGCCATGGGGAGGCCACTGAGTGCTCACCACCTGCACACCAGCCTCACAAAAGGATACAGTTTCCAAACAGCGTCAGGACAATGAAGTAAAAGGAGGAGAACATGCCTTTGCTCACTCCACCTTGAGATTCGATCCCATGATACATCACCGCATTCCAGTCCTCTCCTGTTAGGATCTGCAGGAGGAGAGGAGAGAGCACCACAGACGTGGCTGACCACGCCCAGTCACAGGCAGGGCTGTGCACACACGCAGGCCTTCAGGTGACAGTGGTTCTGAAGGCACAGAAGCCTAGAGACCTGCAGAGAGACCTCCTGGACACGACTGCTGACCTGGGTCAGGTGAAAAGATGAACGGGGGGCAGTGGGGCAGAGGGGAGTCGTCTCTCTAACACCCAGAGCTGACCACACCCCAGAGCTGCCATTGAGAAAGCTGTGGGTCAGAAAGGGGAGCAAGCTCTGCATGCCAGGCACACAGGACAGAATCAGACCACAGGCCAGTCCCCACCTGCCGCTGGCATTCAAAACACTGCTGTCAAGGTTTCCTGTTGTTGACACACACAAACCCACCTTTCACATAAACTGCTGCCACATTTCCTTCTGTCTATTCGTCCACTCTTTCCTGATAGGCACTTTTAGGTTTTTCCATTATGTCTCTGGGGCACATGTCAAGAAATCTGTCTAGAACGGGCACTGCTGGGGGGGAGGTGCCCACACCTGGGACTTGCACAGAGTGACCACCCGGCAGTGTGGGGTGTTTTCCTCACATCCTCCTGGCCATGCCACGCTCTGCCAGCTCCCGGTCCCGTGGGAGTGGAGGATGGCCGCCTCCCTGGTGCACTGCCCTTCAACCCATCCACATGTCCGACAGGACTTTCTTACTGGCCTGACTCTCCCTCAGGCATTCTTGCTCGTTCCAATCCATTATCTGCCTACTCATTGGAAACATATTCTTCTATTCGCCTGTTTTACTTAGATATTCTAAAAATGTTAATGTAATCAGATGCGTCAGCTTCTTCCTCTATGGTTCCTGCTTTCCACATTTTGTGGAAGAAATTTCTATCCCAAGGTCATAATATTATTTCCTTTGGATTATTTTAAACAGTGATTTTTTTCACATTCTTAGTATCTATAGCAATGATGATCTAACTCTCCTGTATGGAAACCCACCCCAGACCCACTTGCTGCACCCTTCCCCCACTGATTTCTACTGTGCCTCTCACACACAGCCCCGTCCACGCCTGGGCATGCTCCCAGTGCCTGGCTGCCCGGGATGTGGGTCTCACAGGCACCATGCCATCACACGACTGCAACCTGAGTCTCGACATCTGGGTGGGCAGAGGTCTCCTTCCCGGGCTGCCCCGCACGTTTCCCTTGCATGTTCAGAGTGCTGCCGGGCTCGGGGCTGGGACTCTGCCCAGGACTGCCCGCTCTGGCCTACACCTTGCTTGTCCACACTGCCTTGCACAGCTCTGGTGGAGGGGCAGCTGCTTCCCTCCTCTCATGGTGAGCAGGCTAGCTCTCACTTGTTCCTTGAAGGCTAGGAAAAACTCTCCTCATAACCAACAGCCCAGGGCAGGAAGCAGGAAGCCAAAAGCAAGTTCTGACCATGGACCTAACTGAAAATGGTTCAAAATGTCCACATTTTTCTTTCTTCTTAAGTAATTTAGGTGTTCCTATAAAAATGCATATTTCATCTACATTTTCAAATATATTGGCATAAAGAGTTGCCAATTTTAAAAATAATCCTTTTTTGCAGTTACGACTCCCATTGGGCTAGGGTACTTGTTACTCTTAGCTTTTCTTTCATAGCGCCTATTTATTTAAATGACAGCAGGGATGTCTCTGCAGTACGACTATCATTCAGCATCTGTAGGAGCTTCTTGGGTGATCAAAGGGCCAAACACTGTGTGCCCAATAATGAGCGTGCCACTCACTGCTGGCTGGGCACGGCACTGTGGGCCAAGTCTGCTTGCCGTACCCACAAGGTCTCACTCTCCACCTTCACCTTTAACGGAGGTGGCACAGACGTGTTGTGAGACACTGCCCCCACCTCTCCTGTGACCATCTGCGGCTGCAGGTGTCTGGGGTGTGCTGGCAGCCCGGTGAGTCCACAATGGCGGCGTCAGGCGCAGCGCCCCTGGCCCTCCTTCTAACCTTACCAGCCTCCTCTTCCTGAACGTCTGTGGGGGCTCATGCTCACATGACATGAGCTGTCCTTTGGTCAGCGTGTACTTAGAGCTGCCTTTTGGTAACCCTTCACTTTTTAAATCATGTAACTTCGAAGGGCCCAGAAAGTACAATGAATAATTTCACAAACCTCTGCGCACCATCACTCAACTTCAGAAACATCCGGAGAAGGCTGAAGTCCTTGGCTAGACTCCACAGTCCTCCGCCCCGCTGGCCCTGACCGTGGGTCTGCAGTCCCAGCCAGCCTTCCCGCCCACTGCGTGCACACTGCAGACAGCGCCAAGCCGGCCTGTCCCGCCCCCGCTCAGTCGTGTGTGCTCTGTACTCTTCTGAAACTCGCTTCTCTCATTCAACGCTGTCTGAGATTTGTCCACAGTGGTGCATTTGGCTCTCGGTCCTGCACCACCCCATGCACAGTACTGCGCACTCCCATGCAGCCCACGATGAACATTCGGGTGACGTCCAGTTGTTTTTTGTTACAATTAATGCTGCAGCTGTGGCCTCGCACACCTCAGGCAGAGACCTCCCAGAGCACAGGCTGAGGACAGGAACTGCCAACTGTGATCCTCAGTACCCTAGACATCACAAAATCCCTCCCAAATGGGTACACCAGCCCAACAGTATGAAGGATCCCTCATTTCTAGTCTTCCCTGAAACTTGATATTGTCAGATTTCTTAAGTTTGGCTAAAATGACAGGTGGGAAAGGTTGTCTCGTTGTTGGTTTAATTTGCAGTAAAGTTGACTACAGTTTGTACAAGTTTATGCAGCAGTCCAGTTTGCTTTCCTGTGAGTTACTCGTTTATACTCTAGGACACAATCGGTCTTGTCTCTTTGATTTTGGAAAGTTTCCAGTACATTCTGGAATAATACCATTGGTTACCTGCTGACACTGGAAACGTCTTCTCCCTGTCTATGGGGGGGGGGGTGTTTTTCACCTTGTCTGGTTTGCTATCCTTACCTGGGTGGTCCGTGCTCCTCTTTTCTTGAAGCCTTCCCTGCCCTATGGTAACCGTGATGCACCTGTCCCTGTGCTTCTAGAATTTCATTCCGTCTAGAACTGACCTTCATATCTAATAAAAGTAGGAATCCAGTTCACATTTTTGTACATGGACAGCCACAGTGCCCCACACCCTTTGCAATGACAACACTTGGTTTTCCCTTTTACAGATATTTTATCTGTGAATAATGACATTTTTCTTTTTTGTCAATCCTGAGAATTTTTACTTTGTTTCTTCTTACTCTACTACACTAAGACCTCTGACACTAGTGCAATCTGCTAAGTTTTACTTGCAAGGAGTATTAGGTTTTCTCTTTTCCAGGAGAAAAAAAAAAAAATCACGGACACTCCAAACACACCAGGTAGAGGTCACAGAGAGTCCTCAGCGCCCCTCACTTGGCTCCGGAGAGCACTTCTGCCAGAGTACAGGGGCATTTTCCAGTCACGCAGGGTTCTCTTCCTCAATCTGTCAATGCGATGAGTTACATTCATGGACTTTCTAGTGTTAAATTCTAATTAGTGTATTATAAAGGTAGGTCCAGGCATACCTGGGTCCCCTAGTGGCTTTCCCCTGGGAAAATGCCCCTGTTTGTGATAGTGGCCTGCATTTTTCTTTCCAATATTGTCCACACTTTCTCATATCCAGGTTATCTAGTCTCATCACATCAGTGAGGACTTTTCCTTTTTACATTCTCTGGAGGAGTCTGTATAAAGTTGGAATGATTTTTTAAATAGAATTCATTCATAAAACTATCTGAACTTGGTGGCTTGGGTACATCTTTGACATTCAACTTCTGAAGTGGTTCAGGTCTCCTACTTCTAGATCATCCATTTGAATGTGTGTCTGCAGTGCTCTCTGCAGGCTTGAGGGGGGGACTCCCGATATCTGTGTCTGAAGTGTCCTCTGTTCCACCCACACACTTGGGCACAGCTCTCTGGACTCAGTGTCCCAGGCTCAGGGAGACGGGACCTTAATACTTCTTCAGTTACCTTCCATGACCTTACAGCATTTATGGCTCAAGAGAAGTATGCCATCCAACTGGAGGTCGCTCTTTTGTAGGAAACGTGTCTGTCTAGGACAGTTTTTAGGATCTTCTCTCTCTCTCCTGGTATGTCTAAGGCTGGAATTTCTGCTCTGCCTGGCCCCTGTGAGCACAGGCTCTAAGGCTCTCCTTAGGACGACACTGGTATCTTTTTTTTTTTTGGTGCCAGGGCCTCATGCAAGACCTCCCCATCTGAGCTGCACCCAGCACACATCTCTTCTGCCTTCCCCTTAGCTGTCCTGGGCATCTGCCACCTCCACTGCAGCTAGCTCAGGTCCTTACGTTTTCCAATGCCACACCCTCTCTTTCATCATGTGCAGAAAGAAGTACACCCTTCTTAACACCCTTCTTATTCTTTAACTTGAAAAACTACACCTTTCATTTCTAGGATTTCTATTTAGTTCATTTTCACATGAATCTGTTCTTTGTCTTAGGCACTGTTCCCCATGATTTTGGGTTTTATGGGCCCTTTCTTTGCTCCTTGGGGGGTGAGAGGTGCACTCTGCCTAGAGCCATCACGGGTTCTGTTGCTGCCTTTTCATTGGGAGTGGTCTCACTTCTGACTATAGGCACTGCTGGTCTTCTTCTGGGCCTTTGGTCTGGAAGTCACCTTGAGCAAAGTGGAAGCTGCTGTCCACCTCCACATATGCCTCCCTGTCCCCACTCCCAGCCCAGTTCAGAAGCAGAGCTCCCTTCCTGAGAGCACAGGCCCTGTGCAGAGGCACCCTGGCCAGCAGTCTGCCCTGGTGCTGCCCTGGGGACCCTGCTAGCCTCTTGCAGCTCTCCTCAGCCTCCTTAAAGGACCCAACACCCTCCCCAGCGCTCAGAGTGGCTGAGTCATATGTGCATGCTGCCGATGCCCTGGGACTCAAAAGCCCAGACCACCTGCCTCTTCCCAGACCAAATCCTGGTGTTTGGGTCTCTGCCGTCTCCCAGGGAATCATTCCATTCTGTTTCCAGTCCCTGGAGATTTGGCTTCTGCTTGGCTAGGTCCTTCTATCCTCCTGTTGCTGTGTTCAGAGCAGAGGGTGTGGAGTCTAATCAGGGCACCTCTGATCAGAAGGAGCACCTTTCCTCCTGTGCCCCCGCGGGGCAAGGCCTGTCCTGTTGTGGAGGCCGCTCTGACCTGGCTCGGCCCCTGCAGCCCACCTGGCCTGCCTTCCCTCTTGCCATAGTCACTGTTCCACCCAGGATCCAGTCCTCCTGGTTTCCCTCACCTGGTACCTGGCAGCCCTGGTCCTGGAAGCCCAGGGAAAGAAGAGCCCCTTCCCGTCCTAAGTGGACTATACTCCTCATGGAGCCTGTGGCCACCCTCTGCACAGCCACTCTCCTCCGTCTCCAGAAGTTGACAGATCCTGTAGGAAGCCACTGGCCTGTGAGCAACCCAGAGCTGCCCATGCACCGCGAGAGAAAGGGAGAGTGGGGAGGGCCAGCAGGTGCCTCATGGGGACCAGAGAGGGGAGAGGCGGCAGTGGCTCCAAGGGGAGAGGAAGGAAGGACACGCACAGCACCAGGGCCTGCTAGGCCCAAAGCTGGAGTGCCCCTCAGGGAAGCTTGGGGTGTGGCTGTGACTGAGCTGAGGCACCAGCGGGGAGACATGAGGAAGGGGACTTCCAGGAGCCACCAAATTGCTCTCGTAGCCAATCATCTGGCTGGGTTTGGACCATCTGCTGGAAAGACACTCTTCCTCCGAAAGAGTGGGACACAAAGGCCCCTCCTCATACACATGGACCCAGCTTTGGCTCCCAGAAGCCAGGGCACCGAGCCAAGGCCCAGCGTGGAGCACATACTGCCTGCTGGGCCCCTCTGAGAGTCACCACAGACAGAAGAGCAGCCTGCCATCCTGCCTAGCCTCATCCAAGCAGGGGTCATGGGTCAGAAATTCATGGCGTTATCCCATCAGTGAGGCCAGTCTGGCAGCATTTGTGAGGCCACAGCTCTACAAAAGAGCCCACAAAAGGAAGCCCTCAGAGAGGGCAGGGTCACCTGAGCCAACCAGGCCCTGACTCTTAGAATGGCCCAGCCTCAGCTGCCCAGGGGCTCTTGGTAGGCCAGATGCATCCCCAGGAACAGGAAGACAGAGGTACCATGGGGCTGAGACACAGCCAGAGGAAGTTCAGAGAGATCTCTGGGCCTCCTCCTCAGATGGCAAAGTGGTTCCAGGTCCTGGAGGCCAAGAGAACTAGTGGCTTGGAGCCAGCGCTGCCCTGGGAGCTGCGCCGGCTCCTCTCGGTGGCTCCAGAGCACCCAGCTTCCCCTCAAACAGGCAAGGCACTGGCCTGCGTTGTCTTCTGCTTGGGGAAGGCTCTGAGCGCTACGTGTGCAGCTTTGCTGAGCAGCTATGACGGCCAGCGCAGGTACTTCCTCAGCACCAGCAACGGAAGCTGAGCAAAGGAAGGCCTCACCTGGAAGACGGTGAGGATGGCGGCAGGAAAGGTGTCAAAGTTGGTTGTTGGAGTCTCGTCCTGGAAGTTGAACCTGAGAAAAGCAGGAAGTCTCGGGAAGGGGCAACCCCACAGGACGCGAGAGGAAAGGTTGCCTTGGAACCCGCACATCGCACAGGCCATCAACAGGCTGCTTCCTTGGCACCAACAGCCCCTTTTGAGGATCTTCAGGGAAGGAAGGCAGGTGGAGGAGGAAAGGACAGCACCGTCTGCTCTGGGCTCTGCCTCCCCAGGGGCCCCAGCCCACTTACTGTCCCCCAAACAGCTGCATCCCCAGGAGAGCAAAGACCACGATGAACAGGAAGAGCAGGAAGAGGAGGCTGACGATGGACTTCATGGAGTTGAGAAGGGACACCACCAAGTTCCGCAGGGAGTTCCAGTACCTGTCGGGGCCAGGCAGGGTGGTCAGGGCCCGAGCTGGGGCAAGGAAGTCTGTCCAGAGCTGACGTCGCATTCACCTGGCTCTGCAGTCACAACACTCTGAAACCTCTGAACCCTGAGGCCCACACCTGCAAACGAGACTGAGCTTCTCTCCAGGGTTCCAGACACACCCTCTGGACTTAGTCCTGGCCCGTGGGGACAGCAGAGACACCGCCTGCCTCGCTAGACTCAGGCCATCCTCTCTAACCTGCATACAAGTCCCTTCCTTGGCAGAAGGAAGCGACCACCCTTCAGAGCATGTGCCTGGCCTTCATGCTTCATTGGCTTCCATGCTGCAATGCCCAAGCGGCCACCCAGAGCCACACCAGAACCAGGCGGAAGGCGAACTGCAGCCCACACTGGAAGAAGGAACCGCAGTGAGCACGTCTTCCTCTTGGGCCAGGCTGAACGCCTCCTCCACTGAGGCCCAGGACACAGGACACAAGTGCATGGGGAAGGGCACCTCACAGGGCATTTCCCTGGCACCCTTCAAGGGCCCCTCCACACTACCTCCTGCCTAACCCCTCCATCAGAGAACAGGCTCCACCTGCATGTGCTGAAGGCCTTGCTGCTGAATGGGGCTCCACTCACACCCCAGTCCTCCAGCAGGCTTGCCTCCAGGGACTCAGGATCACCCCAGCCCCCCAGGGAGATGTTCCTTTCCACATGCTGTTCCCTGCCCTAGGGGAGGAGGCTGGATGGGCATTGGTCTCCCCCATGCCCACCCTGCCACTCGGCATCCCAGGGCCCTAGAGCAGTGTCCTCCTCCCCAGCACCCATGTCAGAGGCCCAGTTGCCTTCCATGGACTCTGATGATGTATGTGAGGGCAGGGAGCAGGAGTGCTGGAAGATCAGCTTTCAACCAGGACGCACAGGGGCCCGCCTGCCTGGAGACAAGCTCACCTGCCTCCTGTAAGGAGCTGGAGTCCTGGAGGCTGAGTTGAAGGCCACCCCGTGGCCCTTTCCCAGAGCCCTTGTTACTGGCACATCATCACAGGAGACCCTGGGCACCTGCAGCGCCCTGACTAGTCTAACTGGCCCAAGCTGCCTCCTCCACTCCTCTGCACCTTCAGATGCTTTTGGGTTTGGCTTTAAAACAGCTGGGAAGACAGGAGAGCTCTGGCCTGCCTGGGGAGGTGACCTTCCAGCCCAGGTCCTGCACTTCAGTGCTGACACTTTGCTCTCCGGGCCCCAGCTACCAGGGCCACCACTCAGAGCCTAACCTCAGGATGAGCTGGGCCCACAGTCTGGCCAGTGACAGTGGCTGAGGCCATTGTGGAGAGGGTCTTTCTCCCCCATCCCCACTACACCTCTGCAGTGAGCAGAAGGACCTGTGCCCAGTTTTCTCGCCAACCACACCACACTACCTCCTGGGCCTCGGGCTCCTCGTGAGCAAAATGGAGCAACTTACTTGCACAGTCGGGACTCAGGTGAGCCAGGACTGGCAATAGTGTCTCATCACAGTCATTGTCACCAAGGCTCAGGATCAGGCAGGAGGGTGGAGAAATCAGGCCAGGAAGCAGGAGGCTTTGGGGCTTTGGCCGGCTCAGGTGAGGTCAGGGGCTACAGAGTGGGTGGGCAGGCGTGGGACAGAAAGAAAACTTCCATCTGAGAACACCCATTTCCTCCACTACAACAGGCACCTCTGAAGGCTTGGGAGATGGATGGGTGGTTTGAGAGATGGTGTGAGTTTGTGGGGGCACACTAGCAAGGACCAGAAGCGAGCTGCGGCCCTGGCACCAGGAGGGAGTGACCTGTCTGGCCTTCCTGCTGGTGCCCTGGTGCGCGCTGTTTCACATCCGGCTTTTGGCATTCTAACCATAAGCCATGGAAACAGCTTCCACACACCATGGACTCCCCGCACAAGCCGTCTGTCAGCCGACCTCACGCATGCCTCCACCCCGAAGCACACAATAACTCACTTTGTGACCTTGAAGATCCGCAGTAAGCGGAGTGCCCTCAGCACGCTGATCCCAAAGGAGGTTCCTGGTTTGATGGCAGCCCAGACCACTTCAAAGATGCTCCCCACAATGACCTGCAAGAGGCATGGCATCAGCCCTGGAGCACGCATGCACACACAGGGCGCACCAAGGGACGTGCACATGTCCTGTGTGTGTGCATCTGCACAGCTGCGTCTCTGTAAGCACCCTCCTTGCCTCTCAAGCCAGACGAGGCAGTGCAGACACACAGGTCAAAGGACCTGTTCTCTCCCACACCCCATTCCAGACACCAGGAGGACACAGGGCATGAAGCAAGACCAGGCCTGCTGGTGTACTGACAGACCAAAGCCAGCTGTGTGGTGCCTCACCTGTGCTTCATCACAGCCACGTGACACTGCATCTTCTTAAACACCTCTGGGGCCAGGATAGGACCCTGGCAAACTCCTACAACGCCCCCTCCCTGGTCCTGCAAGCTAGACCTTTCTTCTCCCAGTGACCAGGAGCCAGATACACCAAGAACAGACCAGCAAGAACAGGCCTGCGCCTTTGCTTTGCTATGGGGTTACCTCAGGCCAAAGACACCCCCTGCCTTCAGCTGCTTTTCATGTGGGTGGGGAAGGCCAATCTGGTCAGTGCTGGAGCAAGGGACTCAAAGACAGACCAGGGAGGGTGGAGCCCAGCAGCCCTTCACTACCTTGCCCTGGACAGGACACACAAGGCCACCCTGAATCCTCGCCCAGGCCACCACACCTCACAGCACACTCAGGGCTCACGGTCAGCATAAGTACTCATGTCCTCTTCATGTGCATAAGTTCCATTTCCTTTCATTTACAATCCTGCATTTGGTGTAGAAAACTCAAATGAGCATCGGCCAATGACGTTTTATCACCCTCACCTCATGCATTTTCCAAGGTTCTGGTCATTTCTGCCTATGCCACACCCACTGTAGATCCGACCAGCTAGCACCATCCATTCTCAGCAAGTCACTGACAGAGTGAAGCCTGCACCAGAACAGAGCCTGCGGTGGAGCACTAGACTCCTTCACCAGCGTGTCTGAGCACACCCTGCAGAGCATCCAGCACCTGCAGCACCTGTGCTGAACCTGAGAGAGACAGGCAGGCCTGCCCGGATCGCCACCACCAATTCTCCTCTGAACTAGCAAATGGCTCAGATGATTGCCCCAGACTGGAGACTGGTTTTCTAAATCTACTTTCTTTTCACTGTTGGTTTTCCACTAACTCTTCAAATTTGTCCCCATGGGTTTGTGTGGTAGGCAGCCTTTGAGATGGCCCCCACCATCTGCTGTCCACTTCTGGTACAATTCCCTTCCCTTGGGTTGGCTAGATGTAAGAGTTTGCTCCTAGAAAACACAATACTGCAAAAACGATGGGACATCACCTCCGAGGGCAGGTTCAAGCCACTGTGGACCCATCCCGGATGCTCCTAGTTCTTTCTCAGGTCACCAGATGCCATGTTGCAGGGATATTTCAATCACCTGTGGAGGGGCCCAAGTAACCAGGAACAGAGGCCTGCCAGCAACCTGATGAGTGAGCCTGAGGACTGGTCAACCGCGACCACAGCCTGGCTGGAAGGTGAACTATCCACCCCACGTCTGGGATGACTGAGGCTCCCAGTCAGGTCACACCCTGGTTCCCAACTCACACATACACTGAGATAAGAGATGTTTGTTGTTTTAAGCCACTAAGCATTGGAATAATTGGCTTCCAAGCAGGAAAAATCAACAGACTAGAAACAGACCTGGGGTGCTGCTATGATAAAAACTAAATGTAGGAGTGGCTTTGGAGCATTGTGCTGGGGCAGGCTTTGAGCCCTAAAACACACTCTGGAGTGCCGGACAATGAGGAAGACACACAGCGGGCTCTGTGGAGGTAGGGGAGGAAGCCCAAGGCAGGGCACTGGAGCAAAGTCTAGCCACTGTGGGGCCCACAGTCCTGCAAAAAGCAGAAGCTGTGCTGATGGACTGGAGAGTTGCTCTGCCTCAGGGGTCTCCCAGCAGGGTGCTGAGGGGAGCGCCTGGCCTCTCCCGCTGCTCGTGTCAGGCCTGAGCAGGAGGAGCATCAGGAAACTGTCACTCAACAGAAACAAGCCAGGACTTGCTGGTTCAGAAAGCCCTCCAAGGGCGGCCAACACGGAGGCATGCGTGGTCTAACTGTGCACTTATTCAGATCGAAAAGACACCAGAGGTGGGAGTGGTGTTCAGCCACCCCTTAGCCTGGCAGAGATGGAGGGTGCACCCAGCTTGGGATGTGGTGCAGTAAGCCCTCCAGAACACTGGAGGGTGCACCCTCCATCAGCTCAGAAGGAGCACAGTCAGGGAAAGGCGAGGAGCCAATGGCTGTGGGTATGTGACAGCCGTCCACTTTATGCCATGAGTGAAGCCCTCACTGCTCTGCCACTGTGGCTTATTTTTAAAAGGACATTTCTTTCTCTTCCTCTCTCCCTCTCCCTCCCTTATCTCCAGGGAAGCAGGATCACCTTTCTTCCCCATTCTAGGCAGTTACCCACACCCACCACAAGAATGAAGTAATTCAGAGGTGGGTTGACACCTAAAGATCAAGAAAAGACTATCTCCCAAATTAACAAGTGAATCCCAACTCTGGACAAGGAACACCTGCAATAAAGCCTCTGAATCAACTCTTAGAACCTCCTGCTCCCCTTGATGGGCAGAATCACAGCCTCTGGAGAGGAGTCCTCGATGCTTCTCCTTTGCTAGCAAAGCAGTAAAACTGGCTTTTCATTTTTCTCAAAACTATGTCTTCATTATTGGATTGGCATTGGGGACAAGGACCAAGATTTTGCTAACAGTTTTGTCTAATGGAGCAATCCTCAAGAAGGCTCAAATATATCCCTTGAATACCCAACCCACCCTTAAAAGACAGCAGAGACATCACAAGCTTGAAATGAAAGGGACCAAGACAGTACAAAACAAAGACAGGTCTCCAGATTCCCAAAATCCTACTGGTAGTGAGACAGGAATCCAGGGCTACAGAAAAAGAAAGGCACACTGAGTCCCAAGAAGAACCACCCATGAGGTGTTGGAATGAAGGAGAACCCACAAACCTTTGAAATGCCAAACAAGCATTTGTGGGCATCCCCCACATCCTTGGCGCCACCCCTGCCCATGCCTCGGCTCATACCCTGACCCATGTCCCGCCCGCAAAAAGTACCATGAGGACAACACGCACACAAAGACAACCAGAGCTAAACTGTGCCTCTGCCTCGACTCCACCTCCAGTCCAGCCTCCATGCCTGTCCCCCTACACAAATTAACCAGGGACACTGTCTCTCCCTCTGGAACAGCCTGCATGCTTCCTTCAATGTGCATCTGCTTTCCCAAATCAATCTGCCTGTGTCTCTGGCACAAGCTGAAATTCTTTCCCAGCACATACACCAAGGCCTCCACTTATCCTGAGTTGAGACCTTCCTCAGCGAGCTCCTCTGGAGACAGGAGGAATAGACAGAGAACTGTAGAGCTGAAAATACACACTATCTTTCAAGAAAAAGGAAGGGAGATCCAGAGGGCATCCCAGGCTAGGGGCTTAGCAGGACTCCCAGTGTCCAGCCGGATTTCAGAGCTGCTATGGACCAGCGGCTCCCCTGTGCTTCCCACTGGCCCCTTTTGAATAGGAATGTTGGCAGCAGCTATTCCAGGCCTGGCCCACCACTGGACACTGGGTTTGGGGGGAGATAAGTGGTCTCTTGTTTCTCACATCAACAGATGACAAGGAGCAGCAAGAGTTGTGCTTGGGGAACCACGACCAGGGCCCCTTGCCAGCAAGGCTTGACCCAGATGAGGGCAGGCCTGCTCTCCAGGTTGATGGGAGGGGCCAGTGTACATTATGCTGGGGCCAGCGGGTGGCCTGTGGACAGCCTCGGAGATGCCCTGGGGTGTGGGCTTAGTGACTCGCCCCTAATGAGAAGAACTCAAATAGTCGAAGGAACACCTCCTTGGACGGAGCAGCTTCTCCCTCAGCTCCCCAGTTCTCTCAGACCACAGGCCGCCATGCTGTGAGCATAAGCAGCAGCCTACATACAGGCCACCTGGCCCGGCACCACAGCCAGCCAGCGACCTCACGAGTGGACCTAGAGCAAGCTCTCCAGGGCCCACAGGCTTGGTATGACTGCGTCCCTGGTCTTCGACTAGGCTGAAACCTCAGGAGGAACTGTGGGCCAGAGGCATCCAGGCAGCCACACCTGGATTCCTGACCCACGCTGTGAGAGGTAATAGATTTAAGCAGTTTTGAGTTGCTAAGCTCTAAAACAATCTGTTAGCTATGTGCAGACTGCCCCATGTCCTGGAGTCCAGTTGTGCGGGTCAGAGGGCCAGCACACCTCTGATGCCCCCCAGTGCTGGGACTGCTGCCCCACTGGCTCCTGCCTGTCTTTGTGACCAGAGAGGCAAAGGGTGAGCCCTGCAATCCTCCCACCACCACCCATAACCACAGGTACCGCATCCCAGAGGGCCCTGGGCAGCCTGGCACAGTGTGAGCCACTAGCAGCTGGGCAGTCCTGGCCAGGCACATCCTGTCTCAGTCTCTCATCTGCAAAGTGGGGGGTCACGGGACAGTGGCTGCCAACTGCAAGCTGCAGAGGAGGACAGTGCAAGTCGGAGCCACGCTAGACTTCCAGCTGAGGCTCTCCCTCACCTACCACCGTAAACCAGAGCACCAGGTCCTTCTGCACGGCTTGGGTTCCCCTGGCCACTCAGCCTCTGGGCAGGCACTGACAGCCAGGGCCAGGCTCTGGGCTCAGCACCAGGGATGTGTTCTGCATGGTCTGTGGACCAGGGGAGGTGACACTTGTGTGACTCCTGCCCTCTGTCCCAGCTTGGACTCATGGTGAGCCACAAAACATTCTGCCCTAAGGTTTCCCTGACCCGCGAGGTGGGGGAAAGACCAGGCCACCCCCAGTCCCACCCCAAGGAGGGCGGCCTATCACTTCTTCCCCAGCGGCAAAAGTGCACACGGTCAGGCCTGGGTGGGAGCCACAGAGCAGTGGGGTCAAGAACTCAGCCCAGGCTCTACAGGGAGACTGAGCCTGCAGGAGGTTCCAGGTCCCAGCACAGAGGGTGCTATAGAGCCTTCGGGCGGTCACAAGCCAACAGGAGGGGTTCAAAGAGGGAAGGGCAATGTGCTGCAGTGGGAGGAGCCGCAGTGGCACCCCCAACCCTCACACCAAGCCAGCACAGGCCTCCCTTTGCCAACTCCCTGCACCTGCCAGTGTCCAGGCAGCCTTCAGGACCCACACAAGATCAGAGATCTCAGCCTACACTGGGCACACATGGGGAAGGGGCTGTGCACAACCTGGTAAGGACACAGACCCACCCAGACCCAAGTAGGCATCTTTAACGAGGCACTTCCCTTACCCCAAAGTCGAAGCAGTTGAAGGAGGACCGGAAGTAGCTTCTGGGCCCCAGGCCATACATCTTCAGGGACATCTCTGTGAGGAAGAGACCCAGGAAAACAAACTCTGCAAAGTCTAAGAGAAGTCGGAGAAGAGGGGGATTAGCACAAGGCTCTTCCCACCCTGCCTCCAGCCCAGACTGGAGGACACCACACCTCTGGGCCTTCCAGGGCTGAGCCTTCCAGGCCTGGTTTACATCCTGAGCTCTAAAATCTCATTCCAGGACAAGGATAATGGATTGACAGGGACACCAGAAATGCTGTTCCAGTCTAAAGGATGAGGGCCTAGTGTTTATGGGACACAGCTCCAGGATCCAAAGTCACAGGAGGTCCTGCAGATGTGCGGCTGGGCACAGCCTCTGGCCGGGCTTATACTGCTGGCCCCTCACTTGGATCAGAGGTGGAGCCCCTCAGCCTTCAGGGTCTCCCTGTCTTTCCACAAGAGCTTCCTGGCAGCCCTCCTCAGGACCCCACAGCACCACGTTTGATTTCGACTTTGTCCATGTGTTTGCTCCACACGGAGAACTCCTCCACCTCCTGAGCATCCCAAGACTGTCCAGCACACACTCCCAGGGTTCGCTGGTTCCGCCAAGGGCCTTGGTGACGCCACCCCTGGCTCTACCCGTGAGCGGGGGCATGGTGGAGAGGGCTCAACCCAGGAATCCCAGAGGTAATCCTGCTGACCTTCCAGGGCCTCAGGGCTTCGGGGAGGCCACACTGAGGCTGGAGGGCCCATGAATGCCGCTAGCCCAGCCCAGACAGGAGCCAGGTCGGAGCAAGAGAAGGCAGTGCCGCCAGAGGCAGTCCCAGGCCCTGACACGTGCTGCCCTGCCGGCTGCCTTTCCCAGGCAGGAGTCAGTGCGTCTGTCCCCTGATAGGCCCGGTGCAGGGAGTGCACAGCGTTGAGGCTGGCGGAAGCCCGACCTCAGAACCACGCCTCTCTCTGATCTTCCTCTCAAAGTGCTGTACTGGGACCAGGAGGCCAAAAGGACTGTGCCCTCTGGCCGAGGCAGCAGCTCCAGACCCAGAGCACAGACACAGAGGACAGGCCATGAGAAGGAAGGGAGGCCAGGACCGAGCTGTCCTTGGGCAGATGCCAGCTCAGCCCCGGGTCTCCACTGGGGTACGGGCCTGAAGACAGACACAGCTCCTAAACACAGGTGATGGAGGAGGCGTAGCCCACTTCCCATCCCTATGCCCCCAAAATCTGCCCTCCCCACAGCTCCCCAAGGGCCACATAGTAACCATCAAAGCACTTCAGTCAGAAGTGAGTGCACCGCAGCCCAGATCCAGGTAAGAGACTGGTTCCAGGCCCAATTAAGCACTGTGCAAACAGAGAGGAGGGGGCCCCTCTTCTACAGCCTAAGCACATGGCCAGCCAGGTCCTGGGAGCAACTCACTCCCAGCAAGCCTGGCCCTGAAGCCAGCCAGGAGATCACCAGGCACCCTCACCAGGCACAGGATGGTAGCAAAAGGCCAAGAGGCCCACCAGAGACAGCTAGAGGCTGCGTCATGCACTGGCCCTTATGCAGGGCCTTCTAGGGCAGGAGGACTATCCCCAGCAGGGCCTGATGCTGCCGGGGCCTGGTTGTTTCAGCCAGCAGATATGAGGAGCAGCAGGAGAGCTGCCACCCTCACAGTCCAGCTCAGAACATCCCAGCAGACAGAAAATATGCAAGCATCCTGCGGAGTCCTAGTGCTCCTGGCCACAAAGCCCCAAAGTCCCACCGCACTGTCACAAAGGCCCTTGTCTGTGCCATCAGGTTCCCATGCAGCACCCTGGGAGAGAAGAGAGGTAGGACTGGCCATCTCCACAGGGACCACTGGCAAGGCTACCCAGGCCCTCAGCTTGCCCTCTTATCCTGGAAGACCAAAGTGAGAGAACTTTGCAAAAAACAGGTGCAAAGATTGCCGAAAGCGAAACCTTCAGAGAAAGGGACTGGAAGTCCCCAGCACCCTGTTAAGATGGCCCGAGCCTCATATACTCAGCCGCTCCTCTGAGGCCATAGAAGCGCATCATCCATTCCTGCACCCGTCGTTCACCCAGCAGGCGCTGGTGCTGCTATGAGTTGGTACAGAAGACAGCACCCACCCTGCTCTCCAGGAGTTCACAAGCTACAGGGCAAGTGGAGGAAGACGGTGACAGTGTCCTGTGCATGAGAGGCCAGCGTGCCATGGGAGCGGGGGGGCAGTGAAGTGTGTCCTGGGAGGTGTAAAGCCTCACAGGAGCTCACAGGATCGCCAGGCCCCACAACGCCCTCTCACTATCCAAACCTCTGTTTCCAAGGTCCTGACAGTGCCTCAGGGTGGGTCTTCAGTGGATGGGCAGCCCAGGTGCACAGAGCTCACTGACTGCAGGGTGGCAGGCCTCAGGCCAGGGCCCCCCAGTGAACCCTGATAAAGCTGGTCCATGCAGGACAGCAGCATCCCGACCTCTAGTGAGCCTGCTCTGCCCTACAGGACTGGTCCAGCCTGCAAGGACAGGGCCCCAGGCACTGTCAGCAGAAAGGCTCAGACTCAGCAAGCGTCCACCTTTCCCTCCAGCCATTTTCCCTCTGTGAGGCCAGTGGAGCCAGGAATTCCAGGAAAACAGCAGATTCCTGGCCAATTTGCCTGTGGCCTGGTCCAAGGCTGGGGCACTTCCAGCCCCACACTTGCACCATCACACATGGAAGCAGGTCATGCAGCCCCCCACTCACACCGGCACCTACCTGCCCAGGCAGCAGACAGCCAGGGGGCAGGGAGTGCCCATGAGAGCAGCTGGGCACCACCAGGCCCAGCCAGCTAAGTGAGGAGGAAGGGAATCCTTGGTCCCCAAGGGAAAGGAACCTGAGCCTGAGGACTCAGGAAGACCCTGAACTCATTCCAAGCAAAGTCCCAAGATGCCAAGCTACCACCCCAGGATCCAACACTGGGGACCAGAGCAAGCTGCTGCACGACACACCACTGCTCCCCCACCCTGCCTGGGGAGTCTGAGCCAGGCTGTCTCAGCTCCTTATCCTCCTGCTGCCTCTTTGCCCTTCCCCAGAGAGGCAAGTAACAGATTCCCTTTTATTTTATTTTATTTTCCCCAGAACCAGGAAGTGAATGTAAGACTTCACAATTCTAGGCAAGTGCCACTGACAGGTTCGGAAGCTGAAGCCCAGACTGCATGAGGGTGCGTGCGTCCAAGCACCCACATCCTCAAGTGGCTGTGGCCCTGTCTCTACTGCAGAGCTAGCTGTCAGCAGCTACAGCTCATGAGAACCCTACAGGGTTGAGTGGGCCAGACAGGTCAGACGCCTGGGCCAGGACTGGACGCCAGGATACTTTCAGGGCTCAGCTGAGTGCCCTAGGTGGCTTCCAGAGAGACAATGAGGCCTTTGTGGGAGCCCCAAACAGCTCCTACCCCAGACCCACTGCAGACACCAAGCAGGGCAAGTGCAGCTGACCCCTGGAGGACAGGGAGGCAAAAGCACTGACCACAGGACAGACGCGTCAGTGGGTTCTTTAGCACCTTGCAAGGTAAGGCAGCAGAGCCAAGCTGCACTCCTGGGGCCCACAAAGCCCTGGAGTATCGGAGCCAGCTTCAGAGCACCAGTCCTGGTTCTGGACAGGCACAGGAAGCCAACCACCAGTACCTTCCTCTCTGCCTTCTCTGAACTGTAGCCAGGCCCAAGACAAGCATGACAGGGATCCCTGTTACTGTCCTGGACTCATGGACACAGGACAGCAGTTCATCTCTGGTCACGGGCAGTCCTGGCGCCCATATGTCCAACCCATTGCACAAAAGAACGCAAGCACCCAGAAGAGCCTGCGCAGAGAGCACGCAGCCAGGCCTCCGACTCCTCGGGAATGCAGGCCAGGAGCAGCACGCGTGCACGCCTGGCCGGCGGGTCTGAGGCCCTTCAGAGGGAGCATCAGGCGTGTGTGGCCTGGCTCACCCCTGGCCATGCCACACGTCCTTCCCCAGGCAACAGGACCCCTCCACTTATTACCCTGCTGATGCAGGGCATCTAGCCACAGCAGTTGGGCTGCCTGGAACCCACCTGCAGGCATGGAGGGAGCCCTCAGGCCTAGGATACCCAGGCTGCAGCAGAGACCCTTAGGGACTGACCAGGTCTGTGCAGCAGACAGGAGTTGCGCCCAGGGTGTCCCAAGGCAGAAGAGTCCTGGACCAGGACTTCCAGGCTGCCGAGCAGATGGGTTTGGGAAGGGCCCTGAGAGTGGGGAGGGTGGGGCCGGGTACATACACAGAGCCGTGGTGAGCCGCTGCGGCTGGTTGTAGTGCACCATGGCCACACACAGTGTGTTCAGGGCTACCACACACAGCACCACCCAGTAGAAGCTTTGCGCCTTCACCATGCGCCGGATGAAGAACCGAAACATCTTCTCCTTCCTCCGGAAATACGATGAACTCTCTGTCTTCCCGCTCTTGAGGCTGGCACGGGCAAAGGGGGACCCTGAAAGACAAAAGGCTTGCTGAGAGCTCAGGACCTGCAGCCCCAGGACATTGCCCATCCTCAGACATACCCTTGAGGATAACCCACCCCAGCCCCTGCTCACAAGCCACCTTGCCGCCTCCTGTGGAGAGTCCAAACCAGTGCCTGTGGTCACTGGTTGCCAATGGAAAAGCTGGATTGGACTGGATTGGATGGTCACTATGTCTTGTCCCAGCACCCTGGCCACCCTCTAGATGCCACCTGCACTGATATCCTGGGTACTCTCGTGGGCACTCCACATTTTTTTCAAGAGAGAGAAATCTGACAGTCAATCCCTCCCCAAGTCCCGCCCTCCAGTATACACCAGGAGCCCTGCAGCAGCTGGCCCCCTCCCTCGCTGACCACTGGCTGCCTGACTTGTAAGCAGCTCTCTGGAACACAGCCAAGGACACACATGCATTCGTGGTAGATGGCTGCTGTCCTGTCATGAAGCCCAAAACACTCGCCACTCTTCTCACCCAACCCCACCTCTCTCCCTGACTCCCACCACAGGGTCACCTCTGCTGCCTCGTCTTGGCAGCTCCCAAGTGTGAAACGCTCCCTTCCCCCAACTTCTTTCCATGGTGGCTCCTCAGCTGGGAGTCTTGGCTTCAATGTCACCTTTACAGATCATCTTTTTCTGGACACTCCATCTAAAGTAGGGTCCTCCCTGCCCATGCCCTGCAGTGATGGCTACCTCATGGCCACCTGTCACCATTTATCAGCCTGTCCTGATCCAACTCCTTGGACCACAGCCATGTTGTCCTTTTTGCCACTAAGCCCCCTGCATGCACATGCACACACAAGCCCATGAGCACACATTGGGCCTCAGGTAAGAAGGCCAGACAGGACAACAGCCACTACACTGCACACGTGGCCAGGGAGAGCATGGAGCAACCTCGGCGTTGTCTCCAACCCGTCCCCATGTGAGGAAGGCCTCACAGGGATGCGCCCTGCACAACTGCCTGCCACAGCCACACCCACCTGTGCACATGACATGTACAATGTTATAGTTTAGATGCAAGGTGTCCCCAAAAGCTCATGAGACAAAGCAAGAAAGTTCAGAGGGGAAGCGACTGGGTTATAAGAGTCTTAATCCCCTTAATCCCCTGCTGAACTACAGGTGGGGAGGGTGTGGCTGGAGGAGGTGAGTCCTCCATACACAAGCGTGGCTTTGTCCTGTGTATGTTGAATCTGGCCAGTAGAGTCTCTCTGCTTCCTGGTCACCAGGTGAGCCCTTCCCTCCGCCACACTCTTGCACCATGATGTTCTGACACACCTGAGCCCTGAGGAGTGCAGTCTGCTGCACCTGGACTGAGACCTCTGAAACTGTGAGCCCCAAGATAAACTTTTCCTCCTCTAAAATTGTTTTAGTCACAGCAGTGAGAAAGCTGACTAACACAATCATAGAGCGGTCAACTGTGATGGCATCTGTATGAAACCACACCCCACACTGCCTGCACAGCCCTCTACACACACTCAAGGGGCACAGGGAGCTGGAGCCCAGGAGCCTCCACTGCAAGCTGACAGGAACCCTTGCTTCTCGGGCACCCACACTCCAGGGCACAGAGCGGCAGCACCAGGACCAGAGCTACATCAGCCTCAGCTCCACAGGAGCCTGGGCACCCTGGCAGGAAGCAGTGGCTGCCCGGCCAACACTCCCATGAGTACTTCCCAGCCCTGCTCTTCAGGGTGGGGGCACAGCCCCACAGACAGTAATTTGCTCAAGTCTGCTCCCAGTTCTTGGATGAAAGCAGGTGCCTACAGTAAATGCAGAAATGTGTCGTCAAGTGGTAGTCTCAGTAGAAAGACCTTGAGATAAAATTGCTTCTCAGCTTTCTGAACCTTCCAGAACTTAAGCAGCACATAATCTCTATGATGAAAAAGCTTATTTAAAAAAAAAAAAAAAAAAAAACAGACCTGAAATCTTCAAGCTAGGAAAAAAATCAAGAATTAAAGCAACCCAAGAAAGCTAAGTATCAGTGAGAATAAGATATGACTAATAGAAATATCTGGGTTCCTTTATATGTTGTGCTAAGAGGAGTTCACCAGTTAATACACAGTCCCTGTGACCCTGGTCAGTACTATTTGCTCAACAAACATGCACAGACCATTTGTGCCAGGCCCTGAGTGGAGCACAGAAAACAGAACCACCAAGATCTGCACACTCTCAGTGACCTTCCAGAGGCCGAGGGAGGGAAGGAGAAGAAAGCAAGGGTCCTTCCAGCCCAGCTGGTGTGTCCCAGCATGGAGCAGCAAAAGCGACAAGGGCAACATGGAGCAACATGCTGGCACGGACCCAAGGGCTTCTGCCCTGATCTCAGGGTTACACGACCTGGTGTGTGTCTGTCGCACAAGCCTGGAAGCCACCCGCTTGGAAACAGATCCAGGCTACCTGTACCTCTAAGGGCCAACTGGGATTTAGTGAGACAAGTCTAGGGTGGAGGGCTAAACACTGGGCTCAAACAATGGGTTGACCAGCAGCATGTGGGCAGGGAGTCCCCGCTACGTACACTCCAGTGCCTGGGACACAGTCATCCTCACTTGGAGGGCAACCAAGGGGACCCAGCTGTGCTGGGAACATGGAAACCCACGCACGGCTTCCTTCCCTCCCGGTCAGGCCCTGAGCCTGTGCTGACCAAGGGCCAAAGGCTGTGCACACTGAATGTAAGCATGTCCTTGGGCTCTGCTGGGGACCCAGAGGAAAGTCCACCAGTCCCAGGGATTCAAGCGCAGCACCCAACTCACCAAGACAAAACAAAGCTGAAAGAGAAAGAAAAAACGAAGTTCCCTCCTGAAATTTCTCAGCAGGCAAAAGGAAAGGAAGCTCATTCTGGAAACAGAAGCTAGTAGCCTGAAAGGTGAGGCACAGAGAAACTACAGGGGTGGGGGCGATGAGGCAAAGGCCAGAGGTGCAGAAGAGCAAACCAGAGACACTGGAAGGGCAGTGGCTCCAGGGCCAAGGAGCAAGGAAAGCAGAGGAGACCACGGGGAATGGCGAAGCGGCTCCTCACTGCAGCGCGGAGGGGCTGCAGGTCAGGGCCCAGGGGCCAAGCTCCAGCAGGGGACAGGCCCAACCAGAGAGCAGCTCATGGTGACAACCAGGAAAGGACGCTTAAGAATAGAAAGAACTCGGTCTGCACCTACACACCCTGCCTAAGCAGGAACAGGCAGAATGGCCGAGTAAAGAAGCGGAGGGAGCAGGCGGCATGGCCGTGGCTGGAGGACGGCCGCAGTCCTCAGAAGTGCGCAGCAGGGTGAGGGGGATGCTCCACAGGGCAGCAGCAAGGCCCACGCCAGGCCCAGGACAAGGGGGGCCACTGCCAAGGCCACACCTGCTTGAGTTAGGAGCGGAGCCCAGTAAGTGGAAGACAAAGGCAGCGACGGAAACAGCACTTCCAGGCAGTGAGGCAGCAAGCCAGAATAACAAGAAGGCTGCTAACCACGAGGGCAGGGCAGGGAAGGCAGCCGCTGCGGGAGGGTCCGGGAGCCCACAAGGAGGCAGAAGTTCCCCAGAATGGAGAACACAGCCAACGTGGTGCAGGAACAAGGAACGAGAACTCGTGCACCAAGCACCCTGCTAAATACAGACTGATCCTCCGCGAGGAACACACTTGACGCCGGGTGTAACAAAACACACCAGATAACTTCAATTCACAAGGGTGTTTGGGCCAGGCATGGTGGTGCAGGCCTGTGATGTTACTGGGAAGGCTGAGGCAGGAGGATCTCAAGTTCAAGGCCAGCCTCAGCAACGCAGCAAGACCTTGTCTGAAAATAAAAAATAAAAAGGAGCCGGGCGCGGTGGCTCAAGCCTGTAATCCCAGCACTTAGGGAGGCTGAGACAGGAGAATCGCGAGTTCAAAGCCAGCCTCAGCAACAGTGAGGCGCTAAGCAACTCAGTGAGACCCTGTCTCTACATAAAACACAAAATAGGGCTGGGGATGAGGCTCAGTGGTCCAGTGCCCCTGAGTTCAGTCCCTGGTACCAAAAAATAAAAAATAAAAAATAAAAAGGGCTGAGGGGGCTGGGGCTGGGCTCAGTGGTAGAGTGCTTGCCTAGCATGCATGAGGTACTGGGTTCGATCCTCAGCACCACATACAAATAATAAATGAATAAAATAAAGATCCATCAACAACTAAAATAAGTCTTTAAAAAAAAGGGATGGGGATGGGGATGTG